>JAGVSQ010003738.1:0-20878 GCA_022683975.1 Rhyacophila evoluta
TCAGGCTACATTATATGTGGGCAGTGAGCAAACATAAAACATACTACCAATAAATTCTATTGTATTTTTTTCAAATATCTTATAAAAGGTTTATTTCAGCTTAATAGTTGATACATTTTAACAAAAAAACAAAGTGCATAATTCACAGTAGCACTTTGTTTTTGTTGAAATTTATCAACTGTTCAGCCGAAATAAACTTAGTTAAAAAACTGTATTTAATACAGTAATTTATATGTATATATTTAAAGTTATTGTGGTGTAATAGAACCTATATACAGCAAATAAAACAATATTTTCCTGAACAATTTTGTAGTGATTTTTCAGTGTGTAACTTTCGTATTAACTTTTATGATGAACGATGCCTCATTAAAAAATCTTTATTATACAACTGAATATCAATTTAATAGTATGACCAAACCGATTTGAATAAACTTTGAAGCAAAAATATTAATTTCGCATATTCTAATATTTTTGTGTTCCTCCAAATGCTATTTAAGGCAACTTAATTAGTGCAGCAGAATACTTAAATATTATTTAACTTTTAATGCAAATTTAATAAAGATTTCTGATGGACACGGTCGTTTCAAAAAAAATTTATCAATGAAAGTGTTTTATGGTAATTTCTAGTGCGACGCAGCCAATTATATATGAATATAAATATATAATGTAACACATAGAAATTTATTCATAATAAATATATCGTTATTAATTTGGAAGCAAATAATTAAATCATTATTTTTGAACTAATTTTTTTCATAAGCATTAAGAAATTATTTTAAATTACCATTATTTAGGATTAATCACGCGCTCAAATGATTTATTTATTGATCGTGCTTGGGTGTGTTACCATTATGAAAAAAAATCTATTTCACCACAAGTACATAGTTACGTGTGTCATTTAAACATCTGATTTTAAACAAGTTTTTAAAGGTAAAAATAAGTATACATACAACTTTTAGAAGTTTCAGAAAGAATATCATATACAAAGTTTAATAAGCTTATTAATTGCTTTTAAGGCAAGGTAAAATAAGCTTACTTTGTACACTTACCAATGTAAGTAAATTTTGGTATACATTTAATGAATAATTGTTTTAAATTTAATGATGTATTTGATCTCATAAATAATTGTTTGCAAAAATAATGCGTTAATATAATCGTATCTGTTTACAGTATTAAAAATTGAATATCTAATTGTATATCGTATTCTATTCCAACAAAAATGATCATGTTTTATCGACTTAATATAACCAAAGTTTAATTGTTTAAATTATATTTTTAAAGGATAGTAAGTAAAAATATTTAAAGTGAACTTAATTTATCGTTTATTTGATCTAGTAAAATTAATTTCCCTCCGACGAAAAAAAAATAAAAAGTACATCAACATCGTCAGTTAGCAGTAAGTTGACTTTTATATTTCCCGATAAATTTATTCAATTTAAACTTTTTTGTTTTGTATGAACTGCCTCCACTGAAAACTTTTACCCTGCGCATTTCGTACGTAGCTGCATGCCCATTGCATTTTTGACTCGTGCAGCTCGGAAAACTTACGCCCTCTCGCTTTTCTGACTCCCCCACCCCCTGCTCGCTACTACCCCTTTCTACCCCCCGCCAATCCCGTAACGTCATTTGCTTCAAGAGTTTTTATGCTTCCAAATGTACGTGATTCTTACAAAATTTCCATTTTACGTAAGAATGCTTGGGCGCCTTGTAAAAATATATTACTCCGGGTCCACTATAAATGCGAGATGTATTTACGATGTTGACGGATAATATGTTTTGGTTCTACATACACTGTTCTCTTAAGATGTGTTACTACAAAATACACTTTAAGTGTATATGTATAATAATTGTCAGTCTGTAAACTTAATAAAATGTAATCACATTTAACAACGTACTTTAGATTTTTTTATAACATACTCTACATTTGTATTTTATTTATAATTTAAATCAACATAGATCATTTAAGTTAATTATAGTAATGAAATTATTGTATTTTTAATAATACTCTCGTTCTTTTTTCTGTTCATACGTATGTTTAATTCAAAAATGAATGATACAGCGTAACAATATCTATAGAAGTTATTTATAAAATGAACATTATGATTTTATTTTGAAAATGACATACATCTCAATTTTAATATTTATTATTTATTTATTTAAAATAACGCAAGAAACAATATCATTATTGTTAAAATATTGATATAATATTATAAAATAATATTCACACTTGTATCAGTAATATTTTTTTAATATCATAAAAATATACTATTATATTCTCAAAAATAGATATGATAGAACTTCACGTAGTAATTCATTTAGTAGGAACATTTTTAACAATACCTACGATAGTATAAATATAAAAACACGTATATCTTTTATGCTGATTAAAATTTAATTGGAAAAACTTTCAATGTACGCTAAACAAATGAAGCAAATGGCTGCCCTACCCAAACATCGGTCACTACCCCATATAGTGGATTGTGACTTAGCGTCTCAAGATGGTTCAGTTCACACGAACGGCACTCGTTTCATCCTTCCTTGGCACCTACAAATGCCCTCTGGCCGATTCTCTCACACTCTCTGCTTTGCTTTTAACTCTACAAGGCTAGAATTATTCGTAATTTATTAAATTGCCATTAAATTCTAGCATTTTTTTACATAATTGAATATTTAAAAAAAAAACTGCATGTGTTTCTATGAAGATATCTTATGGTTGAAACCAGGAGGTTTCGCTAAATATATGCGACACTAACGAATTCCTGCAAAAATGAATCACTAATTTATATATGACACCTTCTATGAGTTCTGTTTTATATTGTCAATATTATCATGATATTATCTTCAAACGTCACTATTTTCATGATTAAACTGTGCACTTATCAGATTTTACCACAAATACCTACATAAATAGTCGGACGTATTTTTTTTGATTTATTGTAGTATTTTAATCTTAATTTATGTACGTACCATTGTTATAAATGTTTTGCATACAAAAGAAGGTTCACATTTACGTAGAGTGAGACAAAGCCTCCACGCGTTTTTTCAAAGCTATAAAGTTTTTAAACATTCAATAAATCGAGGATATATCTGCCTGTAAAGAAAGTTAGAAAAGTATGTAAATAATGTGGGAACTATAATCTTTATATATAATCATCGTCAGATACAAAATTATATTATGGAATAATCTTAGTACGACTTAAAAAAACTGTGCCTTATAATAAATACCAAGGATATTTCAAATTCAAAGTAAAAAAACGTGAAGCTTTGTAATATACTTTTTAGAATCCATTCTCACATAATATCGAAAGAATTTTATTAAAAGTTTATTATCCTAAATATTCTCTGGCCTACTTTTATTTAAACATACTGTTGAGGTTGAACGTGTTAAGAAAAAGCTCCCTACAAAGCTCAACTCCACCATCTGTGCTTAAAAGCTTAAACACAATGTTTGAATGCTTGCACGCTTTATTTTTGCTCTTTCCTCTTTTTTATAGCTCTTAAGATGTGTGGCTGTACGTAGATATCAGCATATAGATAGGACTCGCATGTGTCGATGGAAATCTGGCTAAATTTTCAGCACGCGGAACAATTTTAAGAAAGCTTTTGGTTTTATTTTCATCTTTCAACACCCAAACTTCTATTTTATTAAGAATTTACCATTTTTGTATATACTCTGTACGAAGTCAAGTTTTTTTATTTATATTTTTACATATTTAACTACAGAGTAGTGTATAACAATATGAGTAGTTTAAAGAGAATATAGTTAATGTGAACTTTTTGTTTTTGTTTATGTTTTTTTATAGAAATAACTAAATATTTACATTAATAAATCAAATATTCACAAGGCTCATTTTTTTCTAGAGTAAATTGAAACAAGAATAACAAAATAACGAGAGGATTCAAAACTAGTATCGAAACTTGTGTGGGAGGAAAACGGCTTGCGGAGCTAGTGCTTTGCAGCGGGCCAAAAGGTTTCCGGGACGCTCCACCAACAAAGTGGGCCCTCAATCGGCAGTCACGCCGCCAAATTTCGACCGGGCTGGATTATTTATTTAGTGGACCACTTGCTGTAAAGACACTCTTACTCACTCTGCCCTCTGCGTATGTTTCTGAAAAACAAAACGAGAGTGACTGTCATCTATTTTTTTTGTGATATTCGAGTGACAACCCATTTGAAAATATTCATTATTTTTTTTTTCCAATATTTTATCGTATATTTATTCCACTTTATTATAACTTATACCTACTAATCTGATAATGAGTTATCCCGTGATTTTACTAAGCTGGCTATGAGTTTCCCGCATGAGTTATCGGTTATCCGAAATATTAATGTGATATTTTTTTGTTCGTTATTATATATATAATATTAACGTTCTGTGAGTCTTGGGTTCATTTTTTTACCTGTAAACAAATGAATCTCGTTTTTAAGTTTATTTAAATATAAAATGATAAAGCTTGGAAGAGCAGCTAATCAAGTGAAGATATTTATATGACGGTATTTTTTCTTATTTATTATTTTGAAGTCCATACAATAGTATTATTTATTCATGTGTAGCAAAAATTTCATAATGCCAGTTTATAAAACTATTCATAAAGAATTATTATTAAATTATATTGTCTTGCAATACTTGGTGTTCATAATAGCATATGAAAAAATATATTCACATTAATAACTATATCACTTTAGTTCATTCCAGTTCATTTTATAATATTTTTAATTTCAAATTGAAACTCTATGTTTTTTTACTTTCAGTGATATGTTGTTTTGATTGCGGAATCGTTATCATCAAGACGTTTTTTTTTGCCAAGTATTGTTACAAAAATAACATTTTTCTTAATTTTATTATTTAATATATGAAATAGCCAGCAAAAATAGTCCAGAATTATTGATGAATTAAGTTTTTTTTAATTCAGCGCTCACTTTAAATGAAAACTGCTTAACCCGGTATACTGCGAGTGTGCGTGTCAGGATAAAATTCATACATTACACTTGTACATGCTAGAATAAAATAATTTGTCCGTTTAGCGTGAGTTCTTACTTTTTGTTTGATTATTATGTGATTTCGCAGAAATCATACTAAATATCGTCCACAAAAGCTGACTCTTCATTTTGGGAAGTTTCTTCGTGTTCACATTTTGTTTAATATATTTTGTATCTTGATATAATTTTACCAATCCTTTTTTTGAATTTTATAATTTACAAACTTACCAAAGTTAGATTATAAATATATAAACCTTGACAATGTATAACTAATATAACGTCCTGTTGACAGTGATTATTTAGTGTTTTTTTTGAAATAATTTTAATATTTTGATAGTAGTGTCGATCTGTCTGAATAAATATGGTAAGATCGTCCTTTTAGATCTAGCCTTATCGGTGCTTTGTAAATTGTTGTTAAGTATTGTATAAATAAATAATTTGATTGTACTGAAAAAATCCTTTTTCAATTTTCTGTTTCGGCACAGAATAGACATATCATAATTATAAATATAAAAAGCTTATTGTATATTTAAATTAGTAATATTTTATTTAAAACTTTCAAAAAAATGACAAAAAAGTTCAAAAATGCAGATAGGCTTGTTCTGTATTAAGAGGACGATATGGTCAATACAAGTTATTTCAAAAGTGTTTTATAAAACGTAAGAAAATTCAAAGATTTCTGAAATTAATCACCGTTAAATCGTAAATACGTGATTCAGTGTGAACATTTTCATTCTTGTGCGAGTAAGTTTCTTGGAACCAATATATCAAAGATATCTCCTTATAGGGGCAAGGACGATAATTAACGATTTTAGTTTTACTGGAGAGCTTTTGCGAAATAAGCTCAATTACAAATACCGAATATCAAATAAGCGTATGATCCTGAATTAATTTTGCCATACTACATTGAATATTAATAGTGATATACGACCCTCAATAAAATATGTGAATTAAGGCAATATCTGGAGAAGTAATTTATCGTATTAACAACTATCGAATTAGTTATAATACTATTCATAGTTTTCGATAGAATTCGCAATTTATATCCAAATAATATATGTAATACTATTTCATAAATCATTTCAGTTAATCGTTTTCTTAAAAGCCATAATTTTGATATAAAAATAGCTATATAAATAATGCAACTTTTCTAAAATACCATTAAGTATATGTATTTTTATTTGAAGTATTCATCTTTAATTGTATAGTGAAATGATCCATTTGAATGATAATCAATTTTTTAATAAGCCAAGGTTGAAATTAGCATTGAATATTATTATAAACGAAAGAAAAAATGTCATTTTCAAACCAGTTTGACAATATCGGATAATGTGCATCATAAAATCGTCAAGGATTGCCGGCAAGAAAGTTGTGATATTCATCCTCATATAAAATCAGACAATGCGAATTCTGTGCCATGAATAACAGTGCTTTAACTTTTAATAAAAATTTTAAAATGGGATTTGTACGCTTGACACATTCATATTGCATTCACGAAAACTTTAAAATTTCCACATGCCCGCTTCGACCGATAAAGCTGAAAATATGCATCATGGCTTTAAACGTACACATTGTTCTGGAAAATCAGCTCACTATAAACTCTCAGATTGAGCATTAAAAAAAATACCCATGTTAACCCATAACAATGTATATCGCATTTCCCCGAACGTAAGACGCTCGATATATTTTACATATCGAATAATCATACTATCATACGTATAAAAAAAATATTAACAATTTATTACAACAAAGACAAATGATGAAAGATTATTTCAGATATGTATTATATCATAATATTATAGGTCTAAAACTTCTTCAAATTCAATGTGAAATTTTTCAGAATCATATTTTGACTTATTTTTAAGTTTCGTCCTATATAATATCATCACCTGTCTCGTAAACCACATTAATAAATAATGCAGTATTTCAAAAAAAATCTATACTTTCTTCAGGATTTTTTTGCAAGCTAATGATTCCCATTCTGCAATTACAAAGATTACTTATTGAGCTACAAAGTACACAGTAAAAAGCTTAATGAAAAATAATTTAAATCCAGAATCAGGAACTAAAATGAAGTGTGATATTTTTAGAATAATAGCAAGAGGAATTTATCATCTATTTCTATGCGATTTTACATCGCACACAAATGGAAATATTGTTCACTCAACTAGTGATAAATTGTTTATAGCCCATCGCATTTTACTGTTGTCGGACTTCGCCTTTTGCTGTGTCCATTTCCTCTATACCTTATTGTTACCAAGAGATGATTTATTCCGATATCATCTACGCGTGTACTAATAATAGACAAAACATCTCGATAATAAATAAAAACTATTGAATACTGCATGCAGTCGCTTGATATAGTTCAACTTTTATTATTCATTACATGTTTTGTCGTACATAAATGAGTATTAAATAAATTAAAAATAGATTATTCCTCCTATTTGCCAAAAAATATTTTTGGCATAATACCACATCTAAAAATATATACATAATAATACTGCGTACGGATGAGAAATATCTTAATACTTGTAAATTTTCTTGTTCGTCATTAGTGTTGTTATGATAACTTTTGAATCTAAAAAAAAATGTACAATACTTTATTAATGTTAATCAAATCTATATGGAATAAAATATATTTCATTTTTGACCACATTAGCTCTGAAAATTCAGCATATAAATTTTCATACTGTGAAAATATCTGGTGTGATGGAATGGTAAATATGGATTCAGTAACATGACTTGCAATTGATCGCTTTGTTCGGCATTTAGTCTGTTGATATTTTTTCCCTTAACCTTTTCACTGCCGTAAAAAGGCCTTAGCAGTACCCAATACGCCAAATATAATTTGTGAAAATAAAGTTCAAAGAAATCACATCTCTAAAATGTCAGTCGTAACACTTGACAAAATTTAAGTTAAATCGATGGTAAAATCGTTAATTAATATGGTAAAATGTTTTTGAAATATTCCCATAGAAGTCCGTATGTGTCCAAATTTGAAATTATTTATAATATCCGAATTATTAGACTGCCGAGATATCTCGTATCAGGCGTAGCTAACTCGGACGATTTGACGAGATAAGTCGTATCTGGCAGTGAAAGGGTTAAGGCTTTAGGCTGTTATAGGATTTAAACTCGTACAATTTGGCAGTAAAAAACGTGCATTTATTCACCTTTTGGCCACTTGATTGACAAATTTTAATACTGTAAAAACGTCTTTATCATTTTAGACTAAAAGATTAAAATGGTGACATTTTGCCCACGACAGAAAGGTAAATTGTCGACGTCGCTTATGTTTAAAATATGAAACCTGGAATAGTACGTAATATTATTCTTAATGGGAGCAGTTCAACTCACGTTATAGTGGAAGTGCATGTTTATGCATGCAACGGCGAGGCTGTGCAGTATCAAATTGCATTATGTGTGCAATCGGAAACGAGGCGATTAGCCTACTTATCATTTGACATTTTGAGCGCACATTTTGGGCCGCTCGAAAGCACCCTTGACATTTTAAAATCTCGTTTACGTCCTCCAACACCGAGCGTATACTAAAACTTAATATGAATCGTTGAATATCGTGGAAGTCTCACATTATCAAGCGGGTGGTTTGCGCTCTGGTTATATATCAGAAACTAAAACCATATGACAGAATAAAAAGACATTAAATTATTATTTCACCATTACTTAAGCAGGAGTATACGTGTAATACTGTATGTATAATACATATGGTATTATGTGTTCGTAACGACCCGGATAATAAAAGTTGCTCCACGAGAGGAAAATTTTCAGGAGACAACAGTTTTTAAGCATTGCTATTTTTATTTAATCTGTTCATTTAGTCATAAAAAAAATTTCAATCTGATGGTTCCTAATTATTATGTTTATTTAAAAGTTAAAATATAACTAAACAACCATTAAACAACCTGGACATAAATTTATAAAACGTTTATTTAAAAAAAAAAAAATACAAAAACCATACAATGCTAAAAATAATATAATGCGTTACTTATATTTTGAAAATAATAGAATTCAAAGCTAATTTTTATTCGTTTCTTTTTATCTCGATTTACATTAATAACTATTTATATTTAAAAAGTTTATTTTATCATTCGCATATATCCCAAAATCTCTGATGCATTCTATCATTAGTAAACTTGCTGATATCAGGAAAGAAATACATTACCTATTATCATTATTTATTAGTCTAAGGGAAAAATGTTCTTCTTCCATACTGATCATTAAATATTAACTGAACTAATTCTTCTCAATTGATATCGATCGGACCATGTTTTCTATTGCATAATATATCTGCCTAATTTATATTAGAAACTAAAGAACGAATTGAACTAATGAATAATGATTTTTTTGTGTTTTAACAGTGTTGAACTTTAAATATCTTTCACTAGCTAATTAGTATAAACACAATTATTGCAATGGTCTTACAAGAAAGCAATATTTTTATATTAAATCGATATTTTTTCAACGCGTCACTAAGTCACTGTAATGTGATGTCATACATGTCTTGAGAAATTATTATTCACAAGAATTGGCTGTCAATCTCAATCATTGATTAATTCAATGAGCATCCAGTCATTATTTATATATTTTTTAAAAATCCAGCAGATTCAGGAATCGAAACCGCATGTCCCGGATGCAACGTGTGCACAACTTTGCTACTGGGGAGACATTTTTATTTTTTCTTGTTTAATGTAATTCGACGACTTAATTTTATTGAAAAAAAAGCTGTGGTATATATTGCTGTAGCAATACTAGGAACACATTTTTAAGTTTTCTCGTTTGAGTTTGTTAGATATGTATTTACAAAAAGTTGAAAATATAGATACGCATATTTGTTCAGTTTTATCGCAAGTTTTTTTTTTGTTCTGCAACATCCAAAACACAATAGTCAAAATTCCGGTAGGTGTGTATATTTCCGTTATTATAAAACAAAGTAACAAAAGGAAAAACTGCAAGCCGGTCGTCGGCAAAAAAATAATCGCACGGTAAATGCATCGCGCTGTGTTTGCGTTTGATGCCAAATTCTTTCAAACGAAATAAATCTGTTAGCAAAGCAAAGTAGGTTTTTTGGAATGTGTTGCACTGCAAGCCAATGCTTTTAGACAGCGTATACGACGGATGACTATTTTAGTAAAACAATTCATCATAATTACATTGATATATCATATTAATTCCCATTTACTATGAAATGACGAATTAATAAAATAAATTAAAAATCTATATCTTAAATGTTCTACAGTCCTCGGTAAAGCGCCGTTTGATCATACGTTAACGATACTATTAAGTATGTAAGAAATTTGCATTTATTTTTCTTTAGTTTACCTAGTTCGTTCTGAAAGTGGAGCATATAGATATACACGGCATGCAGATTTCCACTCAAGAATTGTAATAAATGGATCTACGCATTATTAAGTTATATTTTTGAAAGCTATTTTATTTTTAGCCGACTGTCACGCAGTCTTCAATATTTAATTTTTGTTTGCAATTTATCATGGAAAAAAAATCCGCGTCACTAGCAATTCTTTCCGATCTTTCTAAGCTTTATTAACCTTTCACAGCTCCATTTGATGAAAATTATTTAAAAAGACTTTAAAAACATGAATAAATATTGTACATGCGAAGGTAAATATCCTGCATTGTATGTGGTCAATTTAATTATTGACGTTAAATATTTCGCGTAAAAAAAGTTTTAGCCAACGAACTAAAGCGAAACGTTATACTGTATGATAATTTGATTACGATACTGACGTAATATATCATTTCAGTAAGGTTTTGAAATATTACATTATTGTAATAGTTCAACTATAACAGTTTGGTGTATTTAATTGTCCGTGGTACACGCTTTCTGTGTCTGGTAGAGACGCGACACAGATTGATGTTCAATTTAGAATTCGCAAATAGTCACTTCTATCTGTATTATGGTACTGTGTTACATTTAACTAATTCATCGTGAATTTAATATTTACTATCACTTATAGCAAGTAAAACATCGCATGCAGAACGTCGAAATAATAAATTGTGTTAGTAATTCAATCTTCGTAGTATTAGTGTTATCAATTTTTCGTCACTAGATATGGTGAGGTTAAATAAATTAAAAAATACATGACGTCAGATTACGCGAATAAAATGAAAAAAATCTTTTTTTTTGTATTTCATAAACACAAAAATGATGTATTAAATGTAATCTATGATGTCATGGCTAACTTAGGCAAATACTAGTCAACCACTGTCTCCAATACCGGAATAACTCTACTTAACCAAGTCAATTTATTATTTACTCATATTATCGTGTTTTCTCAACTACTAGGTGTATATTTTTTACGGTTTTTTCATTTTCATTAATGAATGTAATATGAATAATAAGATACAATTTATCATGTTGTTTTTTATCACCTTGTACCATATTTTTTTATCATACTTTGCTATTTGACAGCAACAAAAATGTTTAGAAAAGCGTTTTAGTGGCAGTGTCATTTTTTAAAAATATAAATTAACATAGTTTCGATTTCCGGCGGCGACACTTTGTAAAAGCATCCCATGATAGAGAAGAAAATCCCCGTCCAGTGGCGTGCGGCCGAGACAAAAGCCCTTTGCGCGCATCTCCCAGGAAATATAGGACGAATTTTATGGCGGAGAGGTTTTCTGCAGTCGAATTTGCATAATATTGCTTCCTTAATATGGCCGGGTAAAAAAACTGGGACGATCTTTGCGGCGGGCTGTTTACACAAGCCAACGGAAACGCGCTGGAGTAACTAGACAGGCGTGTCTTCTCATCTTGCACTGCCTAATGGACTCGCAATATATATCTTATGCCTATTAAAAATACAATAAGACGTTAGACGACTATCCTCGCTTTGCACGTGGATTTTTTAGTACTACTTATTCGATATACATAAATTCTATAGTGATTTTGAACTATATAACATATTGCTTTATCTTTTTAATTTAATTTTAATATTATTATTTATAATTGAAAATTCTCTTTACTTGATACTTTCAGCATTTCCGTTCCGTAATTGGAGCCCATAGACGTTAGTAGGCTGAAGATGACCGCTCCAGTGAGCAAATTTGTTTTTGTTATAAATACTTAATTTTTCCCAGCCAATTTCTCAATCTATTACGTGTGTTTATAGACAATAAATACTCTCAAGTTGAGCCCATATTCTTTTGTCAAATATGATATTTATGAAAGAAGTGAATCTCCATGGATTCTTATTTACATAACAGAGGACTATATTTAGCTCCCAGATACTTCAAAAGCAAACTTAAACTGCCTCTGGTATCTGATGCAAATGCCTCCAGGAAGTCTGAATCCCACTTCTTCTTCCTCTTAAGCCCGTCAAATATTATTGACAGGATGTATTCAACAGAATTTATGAATGCTTCCAGGCTGTGATGGCCATATAATCTACTGGAGTGGTTTTGAAAAAAAAAGAAAATGCCATCCATGAGTAAAATAATAAATTCAAAATCGTTAAGAGAGAAAACTGCCGAATTTGGTTCCCATTAGTATATGGTATAAAACTAAGAAAGTCACGCTATATAGATTTTTAAGGAGTTTGCAGTAGATAAACATGTTATAGATAGATTCGTAGCGTTAAGTATAGTATTATAATATATTATATGAATAGGTATAATCTACATTTTATTAAAAGTGAAAGTTCACTTTAAAAGTTTCTAAGTTATATCATCAAATTTAAATAATCTAGGGACGATTTCACTCGAATCACCCTACTAAATTTCTTTACACCTTTATTAAGCTTCTTATTTCGTACCCAACAACCTTCGACGTCAGCCTTCACAAAGAGACTGTTGAAGAACATTTGAATGGGGATAAAAAAGAATGTCCGACCGTCAAAGTGGCGGCACTGTTCGCCGCCGGAAGCTGATAATAATAATAATAATAATAGTGAAGATGAAATCACCCTCAACACGTCCCCCGGTGATTCCACTTAGCGCGCACTACAAATACCGCCGACTCTGCAATACCCCTCAACCCCTGCTCGAATGAATCCCACCCTGAGACTACGCCACTGAAGCTGGGCTACCTTCTGATAATGTGTTTTTTCACTTCATTTCGAATTCTTCGTCACGATTCAAATAAAAAATCCTCTATTTTTAATTCCTTTTAATGCAATTCTCTTAATTTATTCGAGATTAAGAAAAATATAGCACAGGGCGTTGTTCCAACATTTTTCACCGTCAATTAAATTAATATCGAATGTTTAATCTGCAAACCAGCCAACTCCGCTTGTGTACTATGTTCAGGCGATAACAAAAATTGGTGAATAAACTGCATGGAGCTGGCTGATGGGTGTGAATAATTTTGCGTATTTCAAAATTTTGATGAATTTTGTGTGCGATAGAAAAATAAAGACTGACGAATATAATTTTTTGACCATAGATGGAATAAGCTGGTTTGCAGATTAAGTTGTCAAAGTGTCATCATCACTACTATGTGATAGTATGGGTTCTGGCTTTCGTATCCTATATCTTTAAGACTTCTTTCCAAGTATTTTAGTAAACAATATATAAATCAATACAGCAAATAATATCAGATGGCACATACGTCTTCATATGAAAGATATTTGAGTTACACGTATGCACGTATCCACGTATTGTATCGTGATATGCAGAGTATAATACATTTTATTTTCCAAAACATCTTATACCATGTTCGATCTCAAAATGGAGCATATAGATCTACAGAGTGTGAAGATATCCACTCCGAAAGTTGAATACATGGATCTCCGCAATGTAAAGACGTCTTGACAGATTATTTTTCACGAGAATTGTTTATCAGGCAACTGCTCGACCCGATGGGAATGCAGTCCTGTATTTTTGTATTTAAAAATCGACAGATGGGAGATCAAACCCGTATTCACCGGATTGCTAGCGGCGAACGCTACCAACTACGCTACCAAAATATATACCCACGTCATGACTGCCAGTTTACTTTTTACTTAAATAATCCTACGTATCAAGATATGTGAGGACCAGGATTTGACGTCAACATTTACTATCACGATCATAGGTGCGGTACTATTTTTTTTTTTTTTTACATTATGTATTGATAAATAATTTCGTTGTCAGCTTAAAACAAAATGCGATGTATTTTATTTACTATCACTGTATTATTCCGACACTAGGATGTCTGTCTCCCCCACTCGTTCCGTTTTTTGATCCCCGAGGGCTTATTGGTACTCCACTCCCCAACCCCCTTCAGTTGACATTTCAAACGCCACTGACATTTTAATCTTTTTCTCACTGCCACGATGCGATGTTTTTGTTTTCCGTTATTCTTTTCGCTCTCATCAAAAACTATACAATGATGGATTTTACATTTTTTTTCAAGAAAAAAGTGTGCTTTGTTTACATATTTTTTTATTCCTTAATCCTGATATTCATGTAGGATTAATAATATATTTTTACTTCATACAATTCACAGTAACATTGATTATACCAATATGTATTTCGATGGCTATTTTAGTTAGGTTTTTCTAATTTATCAATAACGTTATAATGAAACAACTACACCTAAACGTGTAATAATGATCAATATATTATATATAGAGCAACTCACCTTAGATCGTTTTTGAATTTATTCATATCTCAGTTTTATTGTATATTTTATATGTTAACATTAGAAATTTTAATTTAAAACAATTACCACATATAATAATAACCAACGGAACAAATTTGTTATTTAGAAAATATATTAGAAGAAAATCAATTAAAGATAATATAATACTTAAATAAATTTAATATAAATAGAGAAAAGAAAACGAAGAGAATTTTTCCATTGATTTAAATGAATCTTATTTTATAAATTTATAAAACAATCAGTATTTGCTCACCTTTACTCAGGTGGAAGATGTCAGTAACCGAGTGTATTTCGTCAAACAAGACAATAGATATATACTATTAATAAAATTTTGCTGCAATAAAACATTGTACAACAACAAAATAATGAATAAACAATCAGCTGTTTGTTTGGCACGGGGGAATTATTTCATTTGTACCTCAGTTAAACATATTATTTATCCTTTTCTATCACGTGTCACTCGGTAATCACAGTGTCTTTTAGCCTCTCTCTTTATCTGTCATCTGCATGAGGCACTTTTTGCGAAACCATTTAAACGTTTTCTGCTTAATTCACAAAATAACGTACTTTAAAGTCATTTGGTATACGTGTATTTGATATTCACATTGCACAAAAGCATTACTTTGATTTTTTTTTGTTTATCTTATATTTATATTATATGTTTATCAACTGCTAATTGAATCTATTTATTTCTCAGAATTTCTTGGACTTTTATGATGTTTAACAGCATCCTAGAATTCTAGCTAGAAATGCTACCAATTAACATGTATTTGATGAGAATATTGCATTATTTTTAAATATGTCACGTTTCTTATTCATTGTAAGCGACATTAAATAAAACTATAAATCAATGATTCCAAAATGATCGCTGTTAGTATTACTGGTACTAACCACAAACAATGTATCATTGTTTAGAAGTCAAAGGATTTTATATACATATTATATTCCAAGGTCTTAAATACGCGATAAATTCTATATGGTACATTATTTTAATTTCTAGTGATTGGAAGATTGGTTTTGTGTAATACTGAGAAAATCTTGTATTTATGTAATAATAATTGTAATTCATGTAAATTTGCGTTGTCTAAAACACATGATTAAGTATTTAGATCAATGTTTTTAACAAATTAATATGTTCCGTATTTTATTTGAGTTTATAGAATATTCCTAATGAGAAAAATTTATATAGATCCAATGAAGAGTATTGTTGATTATTTTAAGAAAAAAAAAATACTTTTGTGATGGTTGTAAAATAAATGTAGTTTGTATTTTGTACAGCAGCTTCGTACTATTTGTTTAATGTGTAGGGTTTTTATAAGTGGTTACTTATATTATGTTTGTTAAAAGCTATAACCTTTTTTTACGAAGAAAAAGTTCTCCCCATCGACCATTCAATTTTAATACGCAATAAAGACGAAATGTGTTTTCATGAACAATTTCAGCTGAAAAAAAAAACCTAGGCGTATAAAAATATAAGAGACGAAAATAATAATAATAATAATAATACGCGCAGGAAACCCGTAAGAAATGAAATCTCGAAATCAATTTGGAGTAATGTACAAGTGTGACGTCACTCACGATCCGTCCTCACTCATGGGGCACCATCTGGTGGGACGTCAAGTTAAGTAAACAGATTCCTCGGGCGGAAAGAGAACTGTCCTACGTCATTTTAAAGGGTTTGCGACCCCCATTTGAATTTTTCTTGCGCACCACTGTCGTTATTACATGTGGCGGATATAATGTAAATCTGTGAAAGCATGCTTGCTATTTACATGGCGGAATAACTTAATTAAATAAAAATTAAAGTTACTTTTATATAAATAATACTTGGATTTTTTTTTATTATCTCTCGTTGCGGCTGCCATTTTTACCATCTAAAACTCGAGCAAATGGATATATAGCGCTTAATGATGCTTACTTCAGAAATTGAGTATATTGATCCTCGATAGTTTTGTTTTACAAGAATACGTTGTCGGTCAACCCACTAAGTACCCAATTGTGTAACTTTGGATTTTTTTTAATCGATAGTTAATGTTATCAAAATTGCATCTCCGATTCCAAAATGCGCACAATAACCTAACGACAATCGTGATAACAATAAAGTTTAAAATTTCTTCGCCATTAAAAAATATTCTTAACTGAGATAGTTGATTAGTCTATGGTAAGTCTAATTTTTTTAAAATACCAGATTTTTATCCTTTTCTTACTGTGTGCCCATTTGCAAACATTTATAATTAAATTCTGAGACACGATATGCTTATTCTTGTTTATATGAGGCATTTAGCAAATTGTAAACTAATTGCTACGACTGAGGATTGCATTAATTTATCTAACTTCTAGGTCCATTTTTACAGTAATTTAATTATTAAAAAATGACTGTGTGCCGATATCACCAACTGTGTAATATTTTTATGATTTTAGAACGTGCCAATTTAATATATTATCTTTTATACTATTCACTTGATATTTATTACAAAGTTAGTTGATCTTCATTGTTGCCAAAATAGCTTATGTACGAAGAACTAACCATACCTTAACATGTACCAAGAAATATGTATGAAAAAACGAAAAAAATAAATTACAATTTAATATCGTATTAATGATTTAAATTATTGCATATTATGAAATGACATTTTATATAATTTATATAAAAATACTAATGGGTCATACCAAAATTTAAATCAACATTTTTGATTGAATGAATTTAGTCAAATAAAATAATAATTGCAAGCTTCACTAAAATGTCTGCATTATAAAATGAATTTTATAAAAATATTTCCACTATAATTTAGTATCGACGCTGACAAAATACCAATGCACTTGGTGATTATAATTGTAAAAAATAATTTACTTTTCCCATAACATAATAACTAAAATTAAAACAATGCGTTTAAAAATACATACCAAAGTAATTAAAAATTCACTGTGAAATAAAGAAATTCATTTGGTATTTTTAATATGCCACGCTCTGCTGTAATGAAAGCCATTCATTTTTATTTTTTCAATTAACACAATATTGCTTCAGGTATGATGAAAAAAGCTTTTTCGCTTATTTAAATATTGTTATCAAACGGTTTTATTTACGCAAATTCTAGAATAACTCGACACCAATTAAACATAATATTAATGGCAAATATCTTAAGTATTTGCGTTTACGTTTAATTACATATTGTAATTTCAAAAACAATAAGATTAGAAACAAACTGAGTCTCTTTTGTGTAATTTCACCGAAACATTCGACGTAACAGTCTAAATCTCTTCTGATAAATACCACATCGAAAATATCAGGAAATTATAGTTCTTCTATCATCTATCATATTCATTTTTCTATTATAATTTTAGAGCGGTTGAATAATTGCAGTTATTTACACAAATTTATTAATTTTCTATGACAACTTTGGTTATAACACCATTACAAGATCAGAATTATAAATGTGAATAAATCTCTAAAGACTTATAGGTAACTATTTATAAGCATTGTAACAATTATACCTCAATATATTTTTATCCGTGCTAAAATGAAAAAATAATTAACTTCATATATTATTCAACAATAAATAATCACATATATTGCGTTGTTGGCTAGATTAATAATCGTAGACACTTTGGTGCCCGTAACTATATGACGGAAATCAAAATAAATTCATGTATAACTGATACTTAAAAGTTGAGTATTTAGCCAATAACTAACTCATCTATAAATATTATCTATCAATATACGCGTTAAAATTGTCATCAGATAATCACCTAAGACAAAATATATGCAATGTATGTAAAATGAAGTTATATTCAATTATTATAGCTATATCTAATATGACTAGCAAATGGATGTAGTTAAGCAGAAGTCGTCCAAGCCACAAATTGAAATTTTTCATTTTATTGCATAAATTACTTTGAGAAACATCCAAGCGAGAAACAATCAAAATTGTAATTAACAGAATACGTCCGACTCACAAAACATTCAATAATTTTTAAAGTAGTGTGTTTTTCAATAATCTGGTATTTAGAAAAGATGTAGTAAAATGCCATGTGAATATTTAAATTGCATATTGCAGTGTTAATAATATAAAAGTTATACTAAATCTTATTGTGTTTCATTGAATTTTCGATCGCGTTTTGCTCATGTGGCTACAGAATATGACTTGGACGTCTTCTTCTTAAATAGATCCAAACGTTCCAGATGGTTTTGTTGTTTTTTTTTTAATTGAGCCGATTTGTAACAAGGTAGTATAGGGTTTTAATGATGTATGTTAAAGCAAAGTGAAAAAGTACTAGAAGCAGCATTTAAGTTCTCTTAAATATTGAGAGTAATTCATTTGGGACCTATAACATTAACGGATTGTTTTAACAAAGCATACAATAATGTTGAAGTCCAGTAGTGCCTGTAGTAAATCAAGTAATATAAAGAAATAGCTATTTACATTTTACCTGCTTGAAATCCTTTACTTCTATGTTAAGGTTTTATCTTACTACAATAAATCACGGAACCCAAACACAAACACACACACGTACAATTATTTAAACACACATTAGTAACACACAAACAGTCTCACCTGCGAATGTTAATGTGCCAAAGAGCAACCTGGAAATTCTCTGATTTCTATTTTGTATTCCGTGCTGCAGTGACGTAGATACGGATTCTTGATGTGGAATCATTTGTAATCCCCGTAACGAGAGCTTTCTATTTTCATGCAAATTGTATTACTAGGGATGAATTACCACCGGATAAATGCGTTTCAATAATTCTTTCTACCTACACATATATTTTAGATTTTTTTGGAACGCATTTAGGCAAGCCGAACATTATTATTGCACCAATGAATGATATGGTTTTTTGAAAAAATATCCTATTATTAGACAAAATATGTACCGTAGTTTTTAGAATGTAAATAATTAAAAATTATAAAAAAAAACGTAAAACGCTGTCAGTATAGAAAATAAACAGTATATCAGGAGATGAACTAGTAACAAAATTGGGTGAGTTTTAAATTCAATAATCAAATAAGTAGACTACCAAATAGTGTCAGCTGAAAACCAAATAGTGAGGTCCAGTTTCTTGTTACGTTATCAAGAATGTATAAGTAAACGTAGTGTCGAAAGAAATCGAACTTTAAATGTATAATTCAATATGCATATGAACTTTACACATATGCATACTATTTTGATTACAATAAAAAACCACCATTCTAACTAAATAATGAATTTTATATATAATGGATTGGCAAATTTACGTCATATCATCTTCCTAAAAGTGTATATAATATTATAATTCTAAATATTTTGACTAGTCAAATAATTATTAGTCAGATCAATGTAACCATCCACCAAATTTAATAGTATTATATGTGTGACATAAATGAAATTAATAAAGATAATTAATATTTTTGGTGAGCCACTGTGTAAAAGTATATGAATATCCTTATCGCGAACGAAAACTGGCTTTTCTCTCACCCTAGTTGTTTTCAGGTAATCGCTAATAATAGATATTGTATGCGATAGTAGGGATGGCTTTGGGT
The DNA here is from genome assembly GCA_022683975.1 of Rhyacophila evoluta. NCBI lineage: Eukaryota > Metazoa > Arthropoda > Insecta > Trichoptera > Rhyacophilidae > Rhyacophila > Rhyacophila evoluta. The sequence goes on from JAGVSQ010003738.1 coordinate 20,120, forward strand.
ATTGTTTCTCCTATTGTGCTGGGAAAATCTTCGCAATAACATTTATGTTTCCATCCATTTTGAATGATACCCTTTCATTGAAAATAGTAGCTTTCATAGTTTAATGTTTTTGGGGATGTAACGGTTGTAAATGCGCTAATATTATCTACCCTAAATACATTAAAATAAGTTACTATCAAAGCTCTGACATTCTTCAATGACTAACAAGGTCTGAATCTGGAATAATTAAACTATTTGTATGCATAGTGTTGGCCACGGTTTTACAAGTGAATGTTGGTAATCATTTTTAAAAGTTATTTTGAAGAATTCAGTGGTTTTAACGCACAAACGAGTAAAAATGTAAACGGTTCGTTCAAATACCGTAGTAATTATATTTTTTTTGTATTCTCTTCAAACTATTCTTAATATTAGCATAATTTCTCTTTAACGAAACTTTTTAAATTTGCTTAGGGTCAAAATATTGTTAACTGATATATATTATCGAAAACTTCACTCTATAAATAACCTAAATTAAATGCAATAATCGACGAATGGTTGAAATCTAAGCTCTAAATTCCTTCTATTGTATGCATAAATATATAAATAAATTCTGAATTCCGGGTTTCGCCTTTCGGCATCTTCGAAGTTAGTTAATTCCATTATATTAGGGAATTACTATCACTAAAGATAGTTATTAATTTCACTAATGATAGTTACTAATTTATGACTATAAATAGTAAGTTACAATAGGATTTATTGGTAGTATGTTATATGTTCGCT
>JAGVSQ010003739.1:0-20874 GCA_022683975.1 Rhyacophila evoluta
AGAATTTAAAATCAATTTCCATCAAGCACCATCAGTCGAAAATATTAATTAATGATGATTTTACTTGCCCTCAATTGCAGAATATGTAGCTACACCACTGTTTACATCACATTTAATAATGGTACTTTTAATTGTATCTACTATAATTGTGTTACATATTCAAACAAAAATTATTCACTTAATTTTATTACTTAATCCAATGTTATTTATTTATATCGATTTCAATAGTGCCATTTTATAGTTCGTCTAAAGTAAGTAATTTAATTACCCATATTATTCAAAAGTATTCTTACTTCTTATTTTTATACTCTTATGCAATCCATATACTAACGTATATAATAAACTATTAATTGATTAAAAGTAATCACATTGAAAAATTGACATATAACAAATAACTGTAATCCTGATTTGTGACAATTCACTGTTGTAAATGCTTCACATTGCGCTTTAATATCGTAGATAGCTTATTAAATTAGTATTATCACGAGCATAGAAGTATCACACTTAATTCAACATTTACGCTTTGTTAATCGAATTGTAGTTATATCATGAAATTTTCACGATATTTTGGTAGTATACAAATAGTGTACTCACACGTATCTATGTATGCAGATAAATATTTTTTAATTTCATAGTCACACTTAAAAAATAAGACCAATATATAAATATATGTGATATCTTGAATGGTTAACTGGTTAACACATAGTTTAATTTTAATATATTGTCGCTTCTATTTGTATACAAGATGGAAGTGTAAAACAAATAGTTGAATCAGTAAATTCGATCTTAACAAAGACTATTACGTTGGTATTTTAATGTTTTTTCTTGTATCATTTTACAGAAAATTAGTAAATGATAGATTACTAGAACATTACGTGAAGATTGTCACGGAAGTAAATTCTGTGAAAAATATAATATATATTGTGACGTATATAAGTAAATAAAAGCAACGTATTATAAATATGATGCTATGTATTTTTTTTATATTAATACATACCATTCAGATAATATGTGATTCTTAGAACTCATATAAATTGTCTAGGAATCAACAGATATACTTTTTTCTTGCACTGTTTGTATTTTCTGATAATATTTCCGTATAAACGTAGTTTAATAATTAAAAATGTTGATAATAAAATAGTTAATAATATTTTGGCCAAATACTAACTATTTCAATATTAGTTATAATTTAGAAATCATCATTAATAATAGCATTATTATATTATCATTATACAACTGTTAAAGATGTTGCATCGTACAGATCAGACCATGAAAACTAACTGTGAAAACAACAAAATAAGTGCAACATGCGGTACTTTCATCAGCTGTATTTGATAGATGTTTACTATACATATACAAAACTTTTGTGAACCGTTTTTTCTAATTATTAGCTACAAAAATAAGAACTTTGAGTGTTAAAAAGTTTAAAGAAGAAACAGAAACAAATATAATTAAAAAATTGTCACATTTTTATGGAACAATAATTAATTATTATATGTCCAGCGAATGGTGCAACTTCAGTAAAATTTAATATCTTCAAATTATTTTGAAAATCCTTTTTTTATGATTTGAAAACAAATGCTTCATTCGATTTTAAATACTCTAAATACCTTAGACTCTCTAGTTAATTTGCAACCCTCGGGGTCTAGAAGATTAAAAAAGGGTTGCTAGTTTAAGTTTCTTCAATCCCAACGCATGATAAAATGTTTTAATCAATTTGTTTGGATATTATTTAAGAATGATATATTTTTATAATATTTCGAAATAATATCTTTAAAAATAAAGAATACAATTATCAAGATGTATATTATGCCGTATACCACTATCTTCAAAAGTTAATCTATATATTTTCCCTTCCATGAACGAAAAGTAAGCGCTCTTGCTTCAGTGCTGTGTATCACGAGTTGGAATCCCACACTTGCACAGGTTTTGGATAATTGACTGAAAAACAATTCTGATTCCGTGAAAAAAATATTGTATTATGCTCCTACGTGAAAAAATTTGCGTTGATCATTACAATTACTTCAAATATAACACATTCATTATGAGTGATTTTAGACAGATATCGTGTTCACGATATTGTAAGGACATTTTTTTCAACTCACTTAATTTATTTATTTGGCATTAATTAAAAATTTTATTTTTTTCGTGTTTATAATATTCATGGATTACATATCTGATACACATGCTTAATATGGTTCTTGCAGCCAGCTTTTAGACATGATAAAAAGGCATAAGATAAGTAGAAATAACATCGAATAAGAAGAATGTTAAGGATTGGTGTGTCGCATATCCACAGTGCATATCTGAAAACAAGGCTTGATAGTTATTAGATAGTTTATACTCAAATCATATTCTTTCATAACATAGCATATAAATCATCATAAAGTTTACTAAAAATAGCTCAGATGCCTCCATGTATTTTGTCCTATTAAGTAAAAACACAGTGTCTTACACGTGATTTCCTATGTAGACACTGTATTACTTAGTAGGGCTGTATTTACCTGTATGTATTTAAATGAAATTTGTTTTTCATCTCTTGAACATTTGACATTTACCTGGCCTATTCAAAAAATCAATTCTATAACGAAGTATTGACAAATGAATATACATTCGTATTAATAACCTAATTTAGATGTGAACTAAACAAAAAAACTTGTTTTATTTCAAAACATAAGAAACAAAAATGAAAATAAAAGAGTAATAAAAATATTTTCTATTTTTTTTAAATAAACCAAACCAAAAAAATATTAAAGCCGATTATTAAATGATCCAAGAGGAATGGATAAATCATAAATAAATCGCAGCTTTGGTTAGCTCAAGCCTGCGCCACAATACGTCCTAATAATTCCGTTCCCTTGTAATTTATAATTTTTGATTAGGGGTTACGAGCGACTTTTACAAAGCCGAAATAATATCAAAACTGAAAGCGGGCAACACTGCGCGACGGATAACGAATGTTTTACACAATGTTATATTACTGCTTATGTGTACATATATAACATATTATATCACGTGCTTATATATATTTAGGTATTTGGATCAGATTAACCTAATAAGTGCTAAGCTTTTCATTCTAATATATTCATTTTTCACTTTTCGCAATTCATAACCAATTCTACATTAAAATATACTATATAAATTGGACATATGAATTTGTTTCCCATATATTTAGAGTTTATTTATGGAATTATTCATAAGTTATAAAAAAATATAGCATGCCCATTCCTAAAGTGGAGCATTTACATGTATGCTGTGTGAAGATGTTCTCTTCCGAAAATTGAGTAAATGGGTCTTCATAATCACATACATATATTTTCAGAATTGGTTGCCAGCATATTGCCCAACTTATTGGACTTCTGGTGCTGCATCTTTGATTTTCTTAATTCAGCAATTGTGAGAATCGAACTCGCAACCCCAACTCCAGATTCTGTCAGTTTGCTTAAGATGGTTTAAGTCAACGATTTTCGACCGTGGTGCATATGGCATCCCAGGGAGCCACAGACACTTTCATGGAAGACACAAACCAAAAATTATTTTTGGGGAGCCATACCGAGCTCTAAATGAGGCACAGACGATACATTGTACGCAACCTGCTAGGTATGAAAGTAGAAATTACGAACACAAAGTGCTCAACGAATGTACGAAAGTAGAAATCTCAAGATAGGGCGAGACTTAAAAAAACAGGGTAAGCACAGATTTTTTAAACTCAAACGGAGGCCAAAGCCTCTAAAAAGATTGAGAACCGCTTGTTTGAGTAGCATACAAGAATTATTGCTTATTGTATTATCTCGACAAAGCGTATGATAATTCTTATGTTACGTTGTTTCTTATATCATTTTGAATGTATATTTTCTTCAACATATTCGATATCAATACAAATATATTCTTTTAATATGGCTAATTCATAATAATCAGCACAAGCAGACCTTATTTATATTGAATAACTCCAGGCAATACTCCGGAAATACTTATTTTTAATTTATTATACGTATAGATTTATATAATTCACTATTGGACTTTTCATTGATTTAATGCAATGTAACGCATCTAAGTACAAAAGTTTAATAAACCCTCTAAGTATGTATTTGTATATCGTACTTTTAAATTACTTTCTTTTACAACAATTGTGTGTTAAAATATACGTAATAAACAATCAGTTAATATGTTGAGAAGTTAATTAATTTATTTCAAGATCAATAATTCGATCCTACTTTTATTTAGTAATGATATACTCAGCATGAAAATGGTTAATCCAAAAAGTAACAGTTTTTTATCCGTGAATCAAACTCCCGTTTTGATTGATTGCACATTTAATGCTTAAGGCTACGATGTTCGATTCCCAGGTGAGCTATTTCTAATCGATATCGGTCGTCAATAAAACATGATTGCTTTTTTATTATTTTGGCAATATTTTATGTCCAAATATTGATTGAAAACTATTCATCTTCTCGTATTTTATTACATAAGAATACTTAACATTCTTTAAGAACCTTTCCAGTATATTTATAATAACTATAACCATGAACTGTGCAACTTTTGCGGTGAACCAGGTGTTTTTAATCATATCGTTTTTCATAATGTGCAACAGCTATACCATGACTTAAAACTTTATCTACGTTTTCTTGATGTCCTAATTGACTCAATATCCCGGAAAACATACACGATTTGAACAGTTTCTTTGGGTTAACTATTGTTTATAAACTGTAATGATTTGTTAATAACAGTGAACTACTAAGTAGTGCTACAGTGAAGTCGATATTTATTCATGAAAATTATTTCAGAAATGCTGTACGTCCTAGCCACTGCTCCATATTACACAGTGCCTAGTGTTTATAGAGGATTTCTGATCAAAAATCAAGTTCTTTTCTCTAGTTCCATTTAGTTTGTCCCAGCATCTTTTAATATTGCCAAATATATTCGCCAGGATACCATACAGTTGGTGGATGATATGCTCCTCCCAAACTTTTTTTTAATTAAATAACTTTAAAAAAATACATATTTTCAAGCAATCGATTGATTATTATTTTTTCTCTATCTGTAAATATTTTTCACAGTATCAAATTTGTCAAATATATAAAATATATACTTATTAAATTTGGTTACTTTTTATTTGGAAATATCCGTTCGCAACCTTGAGTGATTTTTTTACGCTTTTAGAGTTATTTATACTGGCTATAAATAATCTCCAACAATTTTTCAAATTACCAATATTCTACCAGTTAAAAGAAAAAGAAGTAGACAGAACAATATTCTTCTGAACCATCCATACTACGTATCCTAACAGATTCAAAATTACTACAACTTTCAACCTAATGTCTCAAATTTATTTCACACTCACCAATTTTCATTAAAAAATCAACTCAATTGAAAAATTCAATTTAAATTTTTACGAATCTACACAATAAGATAGATTTGATATCCGAAAATTATAATATAATCCAATAAAATGGCACTTAATTTTAGCCATGTACGGTTATGTATACTATGTTTACTAAATAGTCTTATTGGTTTGGCAAAGTAACTAGCCGTTGACATAATGTATAAGGCTTATGATTCAATATAATTGTTCGACAGTTCAATAATAAACAACTTTGACTTTCATACGTTAATTTTGAAATCAAATCAAGACCTTAGCTACCACAACAAACCGCTAAAGCTTTGTCGTGGTCACGCTAAGGTAAAACTAATTTGAAAATCGGGTCGGATTTGGTTGCATGCTTTAGTTATTGACAGATCCTAAAAGGAACAAAAACAAATTCTCCAAATAAATTCCTCCACGTTTTGTCCAAAACACACGTCATATGAATAGTTCTTTGTGCGTTTGCCATGCACACAAATTATGCGGTTTATGAGAAAAATCAACTAAGTTAATAAACAATTTAATAATAACAATATACAATGAATGTATTGACTACAATATGTCATGTCAAAATATGCAGTGTATTAATTCCCACAATGCGAAAATGTATTTTGATAGATTTTTCATCCCGAAATTGATTGCCAGATAATCCATTATAGTGAATATCCACTCATACATATTTTAAATTTAAATACTTTACAGCGTATTTATTTATTAATCGGCCACCGATATAACATAGTATCGTATTTATAATACAATTAATTTAAGTAATTATTTAATCAGTAGTTAGTTCTGATAAGTAAGTCAAAGAAACAATGATTGTTTAGTGAAATAAACAGTTTTTATAAAATAATGGTCACCTATGAAAACTGTAACAAATATTACAATATAAATATATTAAGTTAGTAATTGTATGGTTGAACCACATTTTACAATATGTGTTCTCGATCGATGCTAAGAAATCGTTTAGTATCAAGTTTTTGTCGCTGGTGATAAAAAATATTTTCATCAGTACTATTGTACTTATGAAGACTGAAATAACTAAAGAGATATGTATTTATATGTTTAATGACAAATCACATCAATCTAAAGAAACGTTTAAATACCGAGAAGAAGAAGAATAAAGAAGATTTACTAATCTTACCTTAAATAAGAATGACTATTATGAAATCCCCGGTTAGTGTAATTGTATCTGTTGTTGGATTTTAAAATCTAAAAATGCAGGACTTGTGGATGCCCATTGGGTTGAGTAATTGTCTGACAAACAATTCTCGTGAAAAATAATCTGTCAAGTCTTCACATTACGGAGATCCATATGCTCTACTTTCGGAGTGGATTCTTCACTCTGTGTAGATCTATATGCTCCAATTTGGGAGCGAACGTGGTATATAAAAGAAAAACGAAATTACGGTTTGATATAATAATATAAGCGATATAAATAACGCTTCATTAATAAATTATTTTAGCTTTTGGTATATATAAAAATATATGTATATTTAAAACCATGGTTTGTTTATGAACTCGATAATTCTGTAATAAAATTTCAATTAATAAATTAATTAAAAATAATCTGGAAACGTATGAAGTATGCTAGAAATTTTTGTATTTAAGACTAAGTAAAAACTTAATGAAGAACATATAATAAATTCTAAAATAAAACGATTTAATATTATTTTTAAGAAGATGTTACTTAAGCGATTTTTCCCTCTATAGTAAAATTTATATCTGTACCTACATGCGTGCGTGTGTTAAACTATAAACAGGCTATGATACATTAATATGTATTTGCGAGCGTCTGTGATCAGGATTCGAACTCGGGACCTTTGATTGATTGCCCGCTGCCCGACTGGACAGGAAAATTATCGACCTGAGGATGGCTCACGTCACATCTAGACGGAGAAAAAATCCTTGAATAAAACTTATAACCCATTCTTTGACAGTGGTTGGGGATCTTTTATTGCTCATCAATATTGTCCGGAAATGAGGAAGATTTTATTTTCAGACAATAAATATCTCGTCAAAATAAAGATAGGTTAAAAATATTTTCTTTCACGTCCACACCTTTTAATAAAAAATACACTGAAAATTGATTAATTATCTAATTAAATATTTTGATTAAATACAAATATCTCCGCCTTTGTTGTTGGTATTCTAATTTGAAATATATATGTCAAACACTCTTTGCCTAAACAAGAATTTAATAAAACAAATCTACTTTAAGTTATTTGGAATTAATTGAATCTAGATGTATACGTACGATTTGACGTTTATTACTAAAATTTCTTGATTTTTAACGGGTATGTTTTGATTGTAAGCTTGATTAAATAGATATAACATATGGATCCAACTTCGTGTCAGTTAAAAAAAAACGATTTACGTAACTCAGTTCCGACATAATCAACAGATCTATAATATTACAAAATAAATACAAATATTTATTGTAAAAAATATCAGTTAAAGATAATAATTCTAATCAATTGTTGCTTATCGCTGTATTTTTTATATCTTATGTATCATAAACCCGTTTCGCGGATTGTCTAAAATCTAAAGAACTCTGATTATAGAGTTTTGATTCTCTGAAACATAACTAATAATTTAGGTATTTACTTTTTCGTTTTAGATATATAATATACATCTTGCGCGTGCATTTCAATTTATAATTGATTCATTGAAATGCTATTGCGATTTATTTCTTCAAATGCAACAAATATGTACTCACCATATGTTTGATACTAGAACATTTGTTCCACCTTTTTTCTTCTTAAAGGCCTTTTCCGTGTTGCATCACTTACAGAAAATAGCTATTAAAGCTCTAATGAGTGTGTTCTGAAATTATCGTTTCAATTCATGTGTTCTATGAAAACCCTGTTGGTGTGCCATAAGAAAAATAAAAACTATAGTGCCTTCAACAATTTTAAAAATCATTTCAGTTTTTCACAATTTGCCAAATATCCAAACCAATTCGGGTATATATCGTGGCATAACGAACATGGCATACTCTTTAAAATGACCTAGGACGTAATTTCCAAGATTTTAGTTGGCCTACAATACACCACAAACTATTTAAAAAAAAATTACGTTTTATACGTAGTATAAACTCTGGCCTCTTGTAAATGCAAATTATAATAAAAATGTTTTGATGATCCTACACCTTAGTCTCGGTTATTTTAAATTCTATTTATTGTATAATAATCGATTTACTATATGAAAAATAAACTTTTGCTACATCATTATAATATGAAAAACAAACAACATATCTTCCATAGTATTATTTAATTTTCTTACATTTAACCAACACACCCTGGATATGTGATCAAATATTATAACACAATTCATCACACAAGATTTTATTACACTTTTCTAACAGAAATTTATTATTCTAAATAAATAAATTATTCTATTTGAAAACATGAAAAATCCATTAATATGTATGTAATATTTTAGGTCAATTAAAAATTGCATACTGCTGTATGAAAGCTTACTTAAGCTTTTTCTTCATACGATAATATGGCTCATTGATTATCAAAACCAAAAATGTTATATTTGAGTTAAAGATGTAGTCAACTTTTTACATACTTTTCACAACAAAACTATAATATTATTATTTAATGATGCGTAAGTAATCAATACGATTTATTCTACATTATACCACTGTCTACTTAACTATGATAACTCTTAACTATCAATTTCGTTTTCATAAATATATTATTTTTTGAGGTATGATGTTATTGCATTCAATGATCCACACGTAGAAAAGGTTTTAATAATAAATTTATAGGTTGATCTGCTGAAAATTGCAAATGTGACGAATATTTATGATTTATAATTAATAAATAGTTTATTTGATATTTTTCTTTTCTAATCAGGTCCGATCTACATTGTTTGCAGATGTCTGATACAAATACGGATCATATGAATCTCCGTAATGTGAAGATTTGTCTCGATAGATTATTTATGACAGGAATTGATTATCAAATATTTTCTCAACCCAATGGGCACCCTGTCCTACATTTTCGGAATTTTAAAATTTTGACAGACGTGAAAATTGAACCCGTATTCCCCGGATTCAAGGAGTGCACACCAACCTCTACGCTTTTGGGGATATACTGGATTAATTAATTGTTTTATATCATTTCTGCTGAAGTACATTCACATATTGCTTCTCAATGTGAGTTTTACCGTTAGGACGTGTGCTTATATCTTGCATTTAAACGCATGCATTATGTAAACAACGAAACCCAAATCTGCAACATTTGGTGGCAAATTTATTTACCCACTTGAGCACACAACTAATCTGGCAACAGCAACAGGAAACCAACTCCAACAGTCTCCAAAATTGTAATAGGACCGTCTAATAATTAACTTTTCAATGCCACAGTTAGCGTGAACTAGAATATACATTGCTCCTAACAAGAGTTATATTGTTATATTTTAAACCATGGTGAGAATACATTTACAATGTTTTTACGGTTTCTCTAACTCTTAGGCATCTTCCCAATGAATTGCGACACTTTATATTGCATTATATACTTGTAGTTTCCTTCTCACCGCTATTTCATTTGCTTTAATGTAAATGCATCAAAGTACATTTTTTTTACATTGACACCATTATAATATGTTGTGTATTGTTTCATTTGATATATTATAACTTGATTTAAATTATGTAATATTTACACGGATACTTATATCGACACACAAAACCTCAAGATATTAAAATTTAAAATGGAGTTGCAAACGTCGCATAAGTTTAAAAATTTTAGATCAAATTTTGAACCCATTTTTTCTTAATCAATCACTTTTACATTACGTATTTTATTTTACTACCATTTTTTGACATATTTTTTAATTCCTCATTTAATGTAATATTTTATGTTAGGTACCGATTTTCTTCGTGATTTTTAGTATTATTTTATAAGTTATTTTTTTCTGAAGTCCGACTTTTCCAAAAACATAAATCATCATTCGTACATACCTAACAAAATGGCGTCCACCGCTCCGAAGTGGGCGTCAATCCAAAAGTATAATACAATACTCACTGATCCATGCAGTTTGTCGCCGACCAAGCATCTAATAACTTGTGAAATACCTTCAATTAAAAGTAGAACCCAATCATATATATGAATTCCCCTTCATCTTATAAACTTGTATAGAAAATAGAGTATAAAAAGGTTTTCATTCAATTAACGTCCCAAAGATTCTCAAATGTTAAACATACAATCAATCTTAAAATTAAATCTGTGAAATTTAACGTTATAACTTTCAGACATAATACATTCTTCTTAATTGAATAAAACATTCATTCACTTTAAAAAGTTATTAGTTTAGTATCCTTACATTTATAAGTTATAAATCACTTTCTGAAACTAATATCACAAGGCATATTAAAACCACCAAATTTGTAGAGTTACAATTTAATTATGTAAAGAAAATGAAATTAGGGATATATTAATTAATGCTAACTCATATCATATTATTTATTATTATACATTTTAGGATGTGTCAAATACTTATGCATTTGTAAATTTAAAACGTCTGCTTTATTTCCCCGATTTAGAAAATCTGTAATGCGGAAGATTTTTACAGATTACTCTAAACATTATAAATACTTTAATATTTAACTACTCATATTTTTAACACACACGATAGCAACAGATTTTACAATAAAAAATAAAATAATCAACTGATTATTTTTAATTGAAATCAAAAACAAACAAAAACGACGTTTCCGCCATATCAGAATTAGACTTAACTAAAATTTACAAGCAAAAATGAAATATATCATACTAATATAATAACTTATAAAACAAATTCTGACAAATTTAAGGCTTTTTTCGGAGATATTTAATTAAAGTCTTGCATATAATATTTCTTTCAACGTTAAAAACTCATTTGATCAATCCTTCCTAAAAAATACTGTTAACTTTTACGTGATCAACGATTAAAAAGGTGAATTTTTCAGCAAAATTATGACGAATTGTCTGAAGAAGACTTTATAGTTGTTCAAAGCCTCGGTTCATTCGTTGGCCAAGTGGAATGTGACAGTTATTTATGGTTCTCTCTGTTCAGCTTTGCTTTCATGCCATACGCCACGAAAAAGGACTGTAGCTTTTACACTATTTATTTTTTATATTATATATTGTTAGGTATGCGTGTATATTATTTATGTATGTGGAAGGCCTTTTCTCAAGGAACGATGATGAATATACATGCCGCGAAGCACAATAATAATGCTGTGTTGATATTGTATTTATGTGTGTTGAATAATATATAACTTCACCCACGCTTGTATTGTGTATAAAGATAGTGTGTATTAGAAATAATTTCAAATTATTTTATCACAATCACATAAGCAAATATACCTGTACTGATTATTTAATACCATGCGTATGGTAATTTACAAGATATTATTTGGTCTTTGTCTTTTGATCTCATCTAACTATTATTACGGTAATATTACAAACATTCATTTTATTTGTGTTTTTTTCACAATCCGCCATTTATTCACACTATGGTATTCGTGAATTATATCGACTGTGGATAGGAAAAATTACGTAACCCACCTAAAAGAAATTCTACAGGAGGCCTAAAGAACGTTTTTTACCGATCTTGGGCCAAAGTAAAAACATTACATAGACACAAACTCGAAGTGTATGATTAAGACTGATGTTTTATTTACTCAATATGATATTAATTTAATAAGTTGAGAAAAAACAGAAAAAATATTGGATGGAAGATTCTTGATGCTGAACCTGATATGCCACCATTCTTTCAACTTTAAAAACTAAATTTAGGCACTAGTCCGGCACCGTCAGCTTACGTCTTTTTGAAAAAACGTGTATTAAGTTGTGGATATTGTAATTATCGAATAAAAGTTATTTTGAAAAAAAGCGGGTTACGTCCTTTTTCCTTTCCACAGTTGACATGCAACTAAGCGTATATTAGGAATTCGTGAATAAAAAGCCTTTCCACTTGTACATTTTAACAATATAAATCTCTTTAACTCGAAAAATTATAGAAAAAGTACTAGAACACAATCTCAGACATCGCCTTTTTCCAACTTATTAATAGCATATCAATAAAAATACAAATATATGTATGTATATCAATCGGAACATAGAATGCATATTTTTTGCTTGCAGAAAAATGAGAAAAATTAAAATTTTTATTTGTATCAAACTTATTTTTACTATGTGTAGTAGCTATATTTTATTCACAATTATCTGTGTATATATATAATGTGTATTTATTTGTTTTTAGCCACACCGTCAATCGAGTGAGGCAGAGGTGTTTGTTGGTCTGTAAATAAATCTTTTCGGTAGATGTAAAACATCCACCCACCACCATCCATCCACCACTGCGCCTACATTTATCAACTTACTATGTTTATGTATTGAAACGCATTTAAATATAGTCTTATGTGTTATTTATTTCGATATAAGGCTGTCTTACAATTTCGGTTCAATGGACAGAGGCGTAGCATTATACAAAAACTTTTCCTTTGCAAATATTGTTCATTAATTACACGATAAACCATATATCAACTTTTATGCAAAGTTTTTATCAATTATTAAATAAGAGCTGTATTAATAATAATTATAGACCCAAGTGTCCGGCTAAAATTAGTTATAATTGTATAGTATCTGAAGTTTATTTGTCGTCATTGGTAACCCACGTTTTGGCTTAATATTTCTTAAAGCTTTTTTATAAAATGAGCAGTTTATCAGTAGAAATTTTAGAATTATATATTATTTATATAATACTAATTTTACCACCCAACTTTACCTAAGAAAAACTCAAGCTCACTCTTTATTCATCATTATATTACAAATTTATTTCAAATTTGACTGCATACAATATTTTACTCTCTTGTTAATTACAGATGATGATGTTTAAAATTTAAAATAACACAATTTATCTAGAAGTAGTATTCAAAATAATACATAAAAATTTCATTACAAAATTGTCTATTATTTGGAAAGAGTTTTTGTGACAGACAGACACACGTATCAATTTTCATTTTCAGAGTGTAGATTAAAAAATAATATTATTTCATAAAAAAATAATTTATGTCTATTCCTTGAAATGTATATTTTAATTTATATTTAAATCACACTGTTTATTCAATTCAATGTACTTTGAGATTAGTTCTAAAACTCTTTTCGGTGCAAATTTACTATTAATTGAGTAATTCAAATTTTGACAAACCATATCATGATCAAACACCTTTAATATTTCTATATCTTTTTTAAACGTAAAAGAATTTCTCATCTGAAAACTTAATCACAAAAATAAACCAGTCCGACAGCTCATACCGAATTCAGAAACTCGTCCTTTTCAAGCCAACTGAATGATAATATTCCCGGTGAGTCCCTGAAGATGTTATGACATTCTACAATCAGCAGATTAGCAAGTGGACGTGGTATATATAATAATTGATTTTTGAAAACTGTGTCCACTCTCAAAAAGGAGCTTATAGTTCTTCACATTTTGAAGATATCCACTCCAGAAATAGAATATATTGATCTCTGCAATGTGACTACTTTATCTAGAAGAAAAATAATTAAATTACTTGATCTCGATCACGTGAGAAATAGAGGAAAACTTCAATCGTTGCCATTATTATGTGTTTATAAATATTGTGGCTTTTCGTATGTTTACAGGCAAACCCATAACAGTCATAAATCAATGCCCGGCTAATTCAAAATTAGCATTAATAATGTTGTGCGATATTTATTTCGTCACCACGTTAGTCACTGCGAAATAGGTACGGCATGACATATGAACATGACATATGGCAGGTAAATGTATGCCATTCATCATCTCGCAGCGAATATTGTTCCGGCGAATTTATGTGACTCCAAGTTGAAGTCACCATTCGACAGAATTTATTATTATCGCTTATTTCAAATTCTAAAAGAAGGTGTATGCATAAAAATATAAATATAATATATACTTACGCAGCTGACCATATAGTTTTTCGTGTTTCCCAAAAACAATATGTCAAATGTCGTTGAACTGCTAGAAAAAATATG
This sequence comes from Rhyacophila evoluta, assembly GCA_022683975.1. NCBI lineage: Eukaryota > Metazoa > Arthropoda > Insecta > Trichoptera > Rhyacophilidae > Rhyacophila > Rhyacophila evoluta. The sequence continues at coordinate 14,395 of JAGVSQ010003739.1, forward strand.
GACGTGGGTATGCCTTAAATAACAATCATCATTATTAGTCGAAATCATCCCACAAATTAATAAAGCTTTTTCCTAGTTACTTCCACTCGTGCATATCAACTGTGGAAAAGAAAATAAAACACATTTTACATGAAACACAAAAAGGTATATATCTTCTTCTTCTTCTTGCATATCCGCTCACTAAGTGGAGCATATGGACACGACGTGTCGCCTCTAAGAATCCTTGTCGCAGCTTCAATTTGTCAGTGATAAGTAGCTGCATGATCCGTTCTCTTATCTTCTCGTTTCGAACGAAGTCATACCACCGTATCCCCAGAATCCGCCGCAGGTACCTGTTCTCAAAGCTTAGAATACGGTTGTTTTGGGCCTTTGTTTGGTGCCACGATTCACAACCGTAGAGCAGCACTGACAGAATGTATGCATATTTAATGATTTTCAACCAAAGCCAAAAAGACTAAAACTGGTACTTAATTTTCCCAATCTGATAATAGTTCAATAAGTTATTTAAGACAACTACTAAAATTAATGCGGTAGAAGTATTTTTCTTTGATGACAAATTAGGCAGGCTACCCTTTTTTCTACATTAAAAACTAAATTTTGATATTAACTCGATATTTGCAGTTTACACACATTTGATAAAACGTGTATTAATTTGTACACATTGTGACTATCGAAAAAAAAACATTTTTTTAAAACTGAGGGATACGTCTTTTTTAAATGATTGTAAATATCCATGATTGTTTTATAATGAAAAATGAATACTTAAGAAGTCTTCTAGCTTTTTTTGTAATTCTTATTATTTCATTGGTTTTATTAAACCATACCTTGAGTTTGTCAATCTTGAACCTTATAACGAAGTTATAGTCTCTTGAGTATAACTGTATAACCCTAAAACTTTGATTGTCCAGCGGATACCCATTCTCAAAAACATTTCCAGCTCACTGGGTTCGCGATATTAAAATTTGTTTTTAATGTGTATGCTGCAAACGAAGAGAATAGTGTGAATCGATCTGGTTGGGTTAGATGAATCTTTTTTGAATTTGTGCCTACCATCCACGCACCCCGTCCTTACGCCCGGTTTTAATCAGGCATATACCGTAGCTCTGATATCGAGAAGTAATTTTTTTTATTGCACGCGAACGTCTTCACAGTAAATATAGATTACCCAAGACTAAGACATACGCTCAGGTGTGCCGAAACTAAAATAAATAAAAATATACATTTATTTCAAGAAGTGAATTTATCGATGGATGCTGTATGCTTAGGAAACTATATTGTGATTTTTTTAACTGGATTTGATACAAAAACAGAGGATTATCACTTGATGCCAAGACCGATTATATAGTATGTCACTTGCAATGATAAAGTGTGTTTTCTAAAGATATATACAATGTATTACTTTAATATTTCCTATGTAATGATATGCAACAATGCTAATTAATAGATATAAATATATTTTAAATGTACAATATTATGCATATACTTTGTATTCATTTATTTACTTATTTAAAATTCCTTCTTCGTGTTCGAGTTATAAGTAGCTTATTTATTGTAAATACCTAACCAAGGGACCGAGCTACACGAAACATAATGTATTCAAGAATAAATTATCATTTTCTCGCGATTACCTTTGGCACTTGTTCAATTCAGTGCCTATGTATTATTTGTTATGTTATTTGCAGGAAAATCTATCTCGCACAATTGCGCCCCGAGCGATGAAAATCCTTCGCGGAGACCTCTCACGATTTGCAAGACAAACCGAGATAACCAGATGAATGTATTATATATAGTTATATAAGTACTTACTATACCGTGCACAAAGACTGGCTTACCTGTTTATATACTTAACCAAGTAATTCCCACGTTTCCTATTCACATCTTGTCACGAAAAAGTAGCATATTTCAGCGGTAAATATACAAATCAAAATCATTTATATGCACGTACCACATCCGATAGCCAGAAAAATGTGCACAAGACCACTGCGCACTAGAAAAAAACAGACATATGTATACAAATGCGCACATGCACAATAGACCACAAAAAAAAATATATCAAGGTTTTGTATAGATTATTGATCTAAATTGCCTGTTTACTTGGTTTTATTTAATATCACATTTTATCGTCTTATTATAAATATTTGTTACAAAAGTAAAATATAATAATTACATAAATTCACTTTTAAATACCATAACATTTCTCTGTAACTATTTTTCTTTTAGGGAATTGTATTGTGGACATTTGTCACATAAGGACATATATCTTTTTAACTTGTTTATTTATTTACCTATTTAAGTTATTATAGCAAGCCAATAGTTAGTAGAGCAAATGTCTCAAGGAATGGAAAAAGCTAACAGAGTTTTTTACTTGTGGAGCCAGTGCTTTGCATGAAAAGCCTTAAATATACTACAAATTAAAGTATTCTATTAAAATTTACAATTTATAAACCACAAAAATGACGTATTGAATTTAACATCTATTACACATTTTTTTAATTGTTGATTACGAGTAAGAAGGCTATGGTAACAAGAAAATGGGTTAAATAAAAATGTAGTTGACCTCAGAAATATTTGTGGAAAATATCAAATTCGGTTGCAAATTGTAAACATCCTAAACTGGAGGGAAATGATATTTGACAGATGCTAGGTTAGGTTAGGTTAGGTTAGGATGCTGAAGAGAGACAAAATATATGTAGAATTGTTGCTCCAGGCCGGGTTGTTGAAAGTATTGAATGAGAATACAACTTTTTTATGTATTGGAAAAAATAAATCAACATATTTTTACGATGCATTTTTTATAATAAATTTTTACAATGTTTACTTTATCACATTTTAATTTGAAAAGCTGAAGTTTCTTAATATATTTACAGCATACTTGAAGATCTGCACCTGAAAATAAATGAAAAATATGCAATTTTTAATTTTGTTTATTTTTATACAGACATATTGTGTATTTATCATAAAAACATAAAAAATAAAAAGTACCTACAACTGCGATGTCCGAGCAGATGCAAGAAGATGTGCAGGACGAGGTTTTGGATGCGACACATGGTTTTTATGTATTCTTCAAAATATGTTCTGGAAAAAATATCTTGGGTTAGACAGTTTTACTTTGATATGTAATCGCCAAAGATTAAATTAAACTTTTATTCAACAATAATTGAAGTCATCCCAGTAGACAATTTGAAAATGCAAGCCGTTCATTACTAGAGGTTGTAGGCTCAAATTTTCCAATTGAATAAGGATTTTAAAATTTGAAAATGAAATACTGTATGGCAGTAAGAAATTGGCTGACAACATATCTTCGTGTAGTACAATCTACTAAATGTGCCCACAATCTTCTCGCCTCTTCGTTACACTTAGTCAAGCGTATCCCCGGGCTCTGATATCGAGAAGTGATTTTTCCATGGAAATATCTCCAGAGACAACATAATTTACTGAAATTCGAAAAATTAAAACTTACACAATTTCAGTTCACAGTAGAATGGAAGAACGATCATAATTATATGAAAATATAAGTGAGTTGTTTGTTTATTCATCTTTAAGAATAATGTACGTTCACTTTTGAAAATCCATATAATCCATACTCAGATTGAACATGTTTGTATATTTTGTCTACATATTATTATATATATATTTGAAAATGCGCTGTAATTTTATAATATAAGTGGCACATGTTGATGAAAGCATATTATATTCTCATCTAATTGCTCAAGTTATTAGGCCCTCATTCCCCTGGTTCTGGATTTTATTAAATCCTGTGGGATTCGAGCCCACAACTTCTGGCAGCAAGGTGTTTATGCTTATCTCTCGGTCTACCAAAGCACCGGAGGTTAATAGTTATTACAGATGTTTAAAATCCAAGAAACCAAGAATGTTCGTTTTTTTTGTTGTTGCAGTACAATTTTCAAAGTTTTAAAACATAGGAAATACAAAAATCATGTAAATTTATGAAATATTATATTATTTAAAATGCTTTAATCTTAATATTTAAAGTCTCACGACAGTTAATACGGTAATGAATGTGTATGTATGTACATATTTCCATTTCCATTGGCCTTTGACAGAAAAAAATGATTTCCACTTTATGTTTCAAAAGGCAGATAAATATAATTTATGCAAAATGCGAAAACTCCAATGTGACGTACGCGGCGGTACAATGATAATTGCACAAATACGGAGCTCCACGTTCGCGCAACACGTCTGTGAAAATGTCAATCCGTGCCTGTGGCTTATAAGCTGGTGATGTTGACAGAGCTGGCATCAGGACTTTTCGCCAAGTTGAAATAATACCAATAATCTCTTGAATATATCAATAATCTAGTGCACAACCATGCATTTTTAGGTATTTTTGAGTAGCGTAACTTTTTCATCTCTCAAGCACAAATATCTAACTAAAAATTACAAACACCCATATTCATTTTAACACCGTTTGTTCTTAATGTTGCTTATTTTGAAGTAAACTTAAATTAAATTATTAACAATCACTAGGATTATTAGACCATTGATATTTTGGTACAAGTTTCTTACTCTTACAAATTTCAACAATTTTAATTTTAATTATTACTTCAAAATACGTATTTTTTAACTTTATTGACGATGTAAATAAATACTTTTTATCTAGCATATACTCTATGATATGGAATTATCCGCCTATCGTTTTATCTTCTCTTAATCTTCAATCTCATGGAATATTTATTTAGTGAACCATATTATATGTATCTTCTTTTCTTATACCATGTTCGCTCCCAAAGCGGAGCACATGGATTCTACACAGTGTAAAGATGTCCACTCCGAGTGGACTATATGGATCTCTGCAATGTGAAGACGTATTGACAGATTACTTTTTACGAGAATTGTTTGTCAGACGAGTGCTCAACCCAATGGGTATCCAGTCCTGCATTTTTGGATTATGAAAATATCCGACAGATGTGGGAATCGAACCCACATTCCCCGGATTGCTAAGCGCGCACGCTAATATCTGCGCTACTGAGGTGACATTACATGTATATATACAACATATTTTACAGTAACACTTAATACATGAAATAACATTAATGTCAACTTACAACTGACTCATTTAAAAATAATATTTTACAAAATTTCCACATTGTGCTCGGGAACGACATAAATAGTTAGAATTATGGTAAAAATATTACTAGATATACTTTTTAATTTGACAAGATATGCATTATACTTAAATATATGACAACAAAATAATTATAAATGCAGCTACAGTAATGGTTTATCACGTTCCATGTTTTATAAGTATTTAATCCAAATTTAGCATTTAGACTTCTTATATTCAATTATGTGCTTTGATCATGTAATCGCGTGTTTAAATATTATTGCAAGTATACGAAAGCAAATAAATATAGTATGTATTTAATGTTTTATTTATTTGTTTTACCATTGAATACCAGTGGTATTTTATATTTAAGGCAATCAATTGTTAGAAGGTAAATTACAAAATAAATTATCGACGGTAAAATGTTGTACATGGAATAATATATTTCTCAAGCAGTCCTAAAACACCCTGACGAGACGCCCAGTAAGGTAAATACTGCAGCTATATTCAGCTAGAAATATATGAATTCAAGGATATATCAATGGTAGAAACAATCATAAAAAAACGACAATTAAATTAAAATTAATTATCTTATTTTTCATTTCCTGGTGCGAATGGGTTAATAATTATTGTAAGTTTGCAGAATATAGTTGCGTGTCTTTAACAGTTTTACCTTTTGTTGGAAAGATCTGTTTTCAAGAATATATAAAGATGGTAGTATTTGTATACTTCATAATATAATATAAGAGTATTTACCTACATAATTTATTATACTTGCAGTCAATGCTGCAAGTGTTCACTTTAACACAATTTATTCTCTACAAAAATACTGTATAAATGTCACTACACTAGGTACTTAATATTATAGATGTGTACAGTAAGTATGTACTTATATTTATTTATATCAACTGTATACAGGAAAAGGGATGTAACCATTCGTTTTTTTAAAACGTTTTTTTCGATAATCACAATTTATACAACTTAATACACGTTCTATCAAAACGATATAATCTGCAAATATCGAAAGAGAGCCCTTGAAATTTCCGACCGGGAGAAATGACATTCCCCACATAAATTTTATTGGTATTTCTTAAATACGACATAAAATTAATATCAGATTGGGTAAATTAAATACCAGTTTAATTTTTCATAGACTTTGATGTAGTGCCTATTTAATATTTTGATTTTGGCTCGAAATAATTAAATACACGTGTTGTGCGTCATATAAAATGAGTTCTGTGTGGGTTACGTCTTTTTCTATTTCCACAGTCGATATATTCTAATATAGGTTACAAAATTTGAACTATACCACACAATTTATAACAGGCCACGGTGGTTTTGCCGCTAAGCTGTCTCAGTGTGGCCTTGTTAAACAGCCAGCATGTCCATGTGGCTGTCCAGAACAGGATGCTAAT
>JAGVSQ010003740.1:0-12149 GCA_022683975.1 Rhyacophila evoluta
ATAATATACTAATTAAATTTCATTTGAAAAAGAGTATATTATTAAACATTTAATTTAATAATATATTACAATAAATTATACAGATTTATTGTAATATATTTTTTACTAAAATTAAACATTTAATTTAATAATATACTCTTTTTCAAATGAAATTTAATTAGTATTTTACCGGTAGATTTATTCAAAACAGTTACAGAATATTTTAATACTGTTGATTGACATGTTTTATTTGCATTTGAAATATAATGATGTACATATTAACAAAGTAAGTTATCTAAAAATATGTGTTTGAATAGAAACATTTCATTTTATCAAGTTGCTTGCTTTGTTGTGATATAAAATAAATGAATATAATTTAATTGCACTAGCTCTCATAGTACAATGTATGAAAATGAACCTTTGTTATAACTTCAACTCTTAGACATTTCATAAATTGCTATATATATTTTATTAAATGAACAATGGGAGAATCTTAAAAAATTAAAAAAAAAAAACAATATGGCACAATTCCAAATCGGACCTGTACCAATAGCTCTCACAAATAAAACATGGTCACACACACAAACAATGTCGGTATACACACTTATTCAAGTGGTTGTATAATTCATACATACAGTGATATATATTAGCACATGGATTAACACAGTCTCAGTAGTGAGATGGGGTACACAAGATAATCGGACAACGATGCGGCATCCGATCCCACGAATGAAAAACACAAGAACTGGTCATAGCTATTTTTCATGGAGAAGAGCTACGAGCATAATGTATTGTAATTTTTTGTGTATCAAATGACAAATTATTCGTGCTGAATGTCCATATGCTTCATTTTTGGAATGGACATCTTTACACAGTGGAGATCCATACTTTAAATAAATTTCTTTACAAAAATGACATAACCTAGCTGGTTTTCAAAATATTAAAGTATAATATATCATTCACATTTTTTTTAAATCAAAGCGTAACAGTTGTATAAAAGAAGTAATATGTTCTATTTGAGCGAAGAGATTAAGCATAGGTGCTATTTCGATTGGAAACTTTTTGGGTGTCTTTTTTAGTGGAGCATATGATCTATACAGTGTGAAGTTGTTCACTTCAAAGTAAAGTATATAGATTTCCGCAATGTAAAGACATGTCCCGAAAGATTATTTTTTATAGACAATTGGTCAACAAATTGGGCATTCAATTCTGCACTTTCGGATTTTTTAAAATCCAAAAGATGTGAGAATCGAACCTACATTTTTTGGATGTCGAGACGCGCACGCTTACCTGTACATTACCGGGGTGTCTAACTAAATAAATATTTTATTATTTTTAACTTTTTATTGTATTAAGAATTTTGTATGTATATTTAATAACAGAAATTAAAAAATCAAGCCGAGAAAACAAATCACTTTCAACTCCCTCACTTGTACTATGTTTTTTAAGAATCTAGAGGTCTTCCGATAAAATAATAAAAACATACTAACTAGGAACATATTTTTAGGTATAATGTGTGATAATTTAAAAAAGGACTCTAAGTCGCAAAAAGAATATTATTAGAATTTTACTACTTTTAAAGGGTTAAACAAAACCAGTTGCGACCACTCATGTCTGTTAAAGTAAACTATATCCCAACGATTGAACACTTGCCACTTAAATTGCTTATGAGTACTTTTTATTTTTTCATTTTTGCTTTTCAAACTACAATGTACACACCATGTTTTCAGTATTTATGACATCGAAACGACCACATATAATACATACGCCGTATTACTTAGCATTTTTTTTAAATATATAATATATACCTCTTTTAAAAATACATATGAAAATTATTCCAACTTCAATTGAAAAATAATTTGCAACGCTTTAACTGAAGAATCAGGAATTCAACATTTTTTGGATAATATTAAACTCTTGATCGACTTTATATTATTTAATATATATATATATACAACGCAAAAAATTAAGAAACGCATTTGAAAAAAAAAAGAGATTACATTTATCAATTAATTAATTTTATAAAGCGATCGATTTTGCTCAAAGTTTAAAGGCAAAGTATAATTTTTTTATGCCATGTTCACTCCCGAAGTCGAGCATGTGGGTGTACACAGTGTAAAGTTATCCACTCTGAAAGTGGAGTATAATGATCTCCGCAATGTGAAGACGTCTTGACAGATTATTTTTCACCCGAATTGTTTGTCAAACAATTGCTCAACCTAATGGGCAATCAGTCCTGTATTTTTTGGATTTTTTTAATGCGACAGATGGAACATCGAATCCGCATTTCCCGGATTGCGCGCACGCTACCAACTACGCTACCGGGAAGAGATGATAATAGATTTGATTTACTTCTAATTGAGTATTGTACTGATATATTTATATAATGATAATAATATTTCAAACCATATGCTCCATCCGGCCAGTAGAACATGCATATCATCTCGGTGGTCTATGGAAAAGCGCGTGTTTTATTGTCCAAAGTTGCAGATTTAAATTCTACATCTGCAGGACGATTATTTAAATAAAAGTATGTAGAACTGGCCACCTGTTTGGTAAAGCAATTTACTGACATTTGGAAAATCTTTACATTGTGGAAATCCATATTGGGAATGGACACAGCTTAAAAAATATCGACGAATGAATTATTTTCTTTTACTGTCATAGAATATGACCCGATCTCTTTGTTTCTCAATAATACATGTAATGTTATCAAGAAGCATCAAAGATACATTTCCAATAAATTATACCTCAGGCTACACATTTTGTATAGGATATAAATAAGAATGATTCAAGTAGTGAAACAGAAATGTCAATGTTAGTTTTATTAGGATTGTAACTTATATTGCATATGTATTATATATACAGGGAAACCAAAATATCAGTTCCAAATATAATTTTATAATTGTATTAAATGAATACAGAGGGATTTTTACAAAAATATACCTCTAAATAAGAATCGGTTTAGAAACATCAATAGATAAGCTGTTATCAATTTTATATTCATGAATTTTAAATGTATATGAAGCCAAGTGGCACACTCATAAAGATTCCCAATTTACTCTTATTTTCTAAATTTTTATAGTATAATAGCTTACCTCTTTAGAATGATTTCAGCATATTGGAATATATCTGTATTATCACATATACAGAAAAAAATCTTTTGTAATTTTAAATATCTTAGATATAATTTTAATTAACAAAATGACGTTCACCCCAATGCATGCCAAGCACATGTGCAGTGTAAAAATATATCTTGAAAGATAATTTTGTGATTATTATAAGCTAGCCATGGATTGCCAGGCAATCACTCAATCCATTGGGTATATGTAACTTGAATATAAATACATATTAAAACATGTTGATTTTATGCAGCCTGTTAAACCTGTAACCTTCAGTATCGAGTGATTAATAAGCCTCGACGATTAAAATTACAGCCACTGAAGCTACTAAATATTTATGCGTCTTCTTTTAAACTACTAGATATTTAAAAAAAACGTTCGAGTGGCTATCAGTACATCATGTTCATTAAAAACGTATAGATATCTTAAAACACTAAGTACTGTTAATCTACCGAGAAAAAAGTTTCACCTATAAAGTGAAAGGAAACATTGGATAATTGAGTTGGTGTTTTCTTAGGAACGATTTTTTCAATTCCACCAAGGCAATTAATTAGATTAAAAAAGTTTGTCGAAAGTAAGTTCTATTGTTTTTGAGACACTGTTAAGAACTACTATAAATTGATATATTAGGTTAAATATTTTGAAAAACTACAAGTGACCAATTCTTTAATGGCCAAGTTATTAATTGACCAGAGTGATAATTAAGTGAAATGTTTTCAAATGTAGTGCTATAGAAATTTTTCTGAAATTCCGCATGTCGACCATGATTATTATTGTATGAATTGTTGATACCACAATATAACCTTCATATTATATCCATTCATCATATTACTTTCTACCATCACTCTATCTTCCTTCAAAACTTAAAGTCGTCCACTTTTTTGAGCAATTTATTTTAATCAAATATAATACTTTTTGTTGGTTGTAAACTGTTTTTCACATTGCGATCCAACATCTGAAGCATATGGATGTTCACAATTTCAGATCGTTTTTGACATATTACTTCCTCTTTAGAATGGTGATTAGCTGGTCGATAAAACGGAGCGTCCGTGACTTCCATAAAAATACAAAATGCAAAAAAAAATCTCTCATCGAAAGTAGTGTTGGTAAACGCGTATGATTTACATTTAATGATTAATTGTGTGGCTGAAAAAAAGCGATTTGAATGCATATATGCAGAATTGGCAGCCAAACATCCTATTATTAGCCAGCATCAAATTACCACAATACACAACTTTTCAAATTTTATATTTTGGAAATCCATATACACCCATCCCTCGGTTTACGCGGTAGATACGTTCCAAGAAAAACCGCGTAAATCGAGATTTCATGCAACATACGTGTTTGCGTGCACGTGCCACAAAATATGAATGATTTTTTGAAAGAATGTATTTTTTCTAGCCGCGTAAAATGGGTCCCGCGTAAATCGAGGGATGAGTGTATTCCACATTTAGAGTAGTGTGATACAATAAATAGCTGCCTCCGGTTTTGAACAATTCACAATTACGTGCACTTCCAATAATTCCTTTATCCAGTTACATTATAGATTAATTTTTTGTGAAATTATTTGACTATTACCATGTGAGAACATATCTTATGTTATTAAGGAGATATTAAATGATATCGTCGATTTTGAAGTGATTTTTCATTCGCCTTTACAAAGGTACTACCGCTGCCTGTTTCTATTAAAGGTGGGAAGTGAGTTTATCGCGTTTGTTTCGCCGGATTTAACACGCCGTACGTCACCAATATCAAAATAAATAGCGATAGTGGAGAAAGATATAACAAGAATGTCTACACTGAAGATTTATATCTATTATTTTCTTATCAAGAAGGAGATATTCTACTTTGACCTATTCTTTTCATGTATTTCTATGTATTGAGAGTTTCAATCCCGTAATAATATAAACTACTCGAATAAGTGCTTTTTCTAGTAAACGAATATACGAAGTATTTTATAGTATAATACTCTTTTGACGTTTATCATGGCTTAATGGATAACACGTACGCTTTTTAAAATTCAAAGTTATAGCAATGCATACTTGGTAGGTTGATAATAAAGTCTCATTCATCAAAATCATGTGTAATAAATGTTTATTTTTACCATGCTTCCTGCGGAAGTGAAAGCAAATGGATCTTCTTTATGTGAAAAATTGTCTCAGCAGGTTGTTTTAACAAGAATTTTTTGAACCGATCGCTTAGTTCATCTAGTATGCAAAAGCTATGTTTTTTTAATTTAAATTTCTTTTTTTTTTTTAATTTTAGGTACCCATTGCTGGAATAAATACGCACAAATGTTTTCGTGTGTACACTTTGACAACAATCATTTTAAATATTTTCTGTTTTAGCTTAAAAAGCTAATAAGAATATTTTTTGACATTCAAAATCGACAGTGTTTTGTTCGAAGGAAACTTACGATCATTTTGAAATACACTCATTAAAGTTTAATCTCTGGATCTATTTATAGTCGTATCATAACTGATATAGTCATAAAAAGCTCTTTACGTTTGTAGAGCTACAGTGGACATATGAATAACTAATAATGAACTATCCGTTTAATTTACCAATAGTATTTTGTTTTTTTTTTATTTGTATTAAATCGGCAAACAATCGTAAATTACTATTGATTAACTTACAAGTCTTTAAAAAGATTTGTAAAATAATAAAATTTTGATTGACTAAAATATATTATAAGCTATATATTTATCATATAAAACTTATCGATAAATAAATAAGTTTTAATAGTTTTAGAAGATATATGATCACTGTTACGTATTATTACAAGCCTACATATAGGAAAGTCTGCGATTTTTTTCACACTGCTGGCGCATTTTTTCGCGTCAATGTTTTATGCGTCGTCCATCATTGGAGCCCACTTATTGCGCGCGGCATTACCGCTGTCCGAAAAATGCAGTTTTGCACGTGATCAAACAGTTGAAGGCTTTCGGGGATGCATTCTCGCGCCGTCAATAGAAGTCCGCCGATCGTTTTTACTGCAAAATTACCCATAGTTTTTTTTTGTTGTTAATGGTCAAAAAGCGAGATGAGGTAATGAAAGTATGCTTTTGAACTGTACTACATTCTAGACAACTATAATATTTACTCCAGATTATTGGACTTTCCAATTTTTAATTGCCCGCAATTTTTTCCCATCATGTTGCTTTAGCTTGGTCTTATAAAACTTTAATTTTACATATTTGCTAAGTTGTAGGATCCCAATTACATAATTGAAAGAAGACAGTTCTTTGCGACTCGTTTTTTATAAAGGATAACTTTTTAGCTTCCATTAAATTTAACTAAATTATATCGTAAACGAGATGGTATATTCGTAGTATGTAATATGAACCATGCACACTGTAGTGCGTGCCACCAACGTCTTGGGAAACTGATTGTTGGACACCTACGGCACTTCGAATAGCGCATCAAGTTTGGTAAGCCATGGTCTACGCCCATGTAACAAACCTGTAAATGTGGAGGGGATGGAAGAAAAAACAAGTTTACTGTACTTACCTGGAATTATGAAAATAGTACCATATTTTAAATAAACACAAATGTGACACGTAATGAAATATGTTAAACTAAAAATAAAAAATATAGTTTTATTAGACCGAATTGTATTTAGTATGATATTATTTGATTTGTCTAGATTTTTTCGATACTCAAATGAAAGTATATTACTATAATCGAATAAAATCCAATTAAATCTACGCAACAAAAACTACGATATTTGAAATTTGTAAATATGCACGTGCATCCTATATTTTTTATGAATCAAAAGAAAAAAATGGTTTTAAAATTAATACCAACCGTACGAAATCATGAAGTAATGTTAATAAATCAAAGCGATTAAAATATTTGTAATTTAAAAAAATGGGCTCGAAATGATCGGAAGAAGAACTATTAATAAATGCTAATTTTTTTACAAATAAAATGTCCTGTCCTATCCATAAATTTATATTCATTGAGGGTTTTTGTATTTGACAGACTAAATTTCAGGTTGTGAGCTATAATAAATGGTGCAAAAGTTGAGAGATAAAAATATGACCACTAAAAAGTGCAATAAAATAAAATTCCAAATTCCGATCGCATATATTTTAAAAGAAAAAAAATAGGTGCTCTCTTTACAGTTTTCATAAAGTACTGCAAAAAAATATAAACGCACCGCTGAAAAAAATATTATGTATGCCTTCAGCAAAAAAAAAACTTTTATTGCTGGAGTAAAAGTATCCTTAAAAACGATGTGCATCCACTTTTACAGTGAAAATAACATCAGTGAAATTTTATTGTCATTTATTATTGAAATAAGCGATAAAATATTACACTTTTATGATCCACCATACGCGCTTTTCGCCCGCATCGAGCAGTGGTATGTATGCCGTACTTTTAATCTTTTGAATTAGTTCACCATCCATCCGCTTCATTCTTACACCTGGCTTGAAAATGACGTATCCTGGAGCTTAAATATTAAAAACTGATTCACTTTACGTTAGTACAAAGTAAATTTATACCCATAATTTAATTATATATTTACCAGTGATGTTCGAACATATTGCTGTGACCACTAATTTTTAATACTTACATTTTAATAAAAATAATGATCCCAATGCTCTATGTATGTAAATATATGTGACAATGTAAAAATACTTTTGTGTATTTCTTGAAAACCTTAAGGAGCTGATTCGCTTTCTTTCGGAATCACTGCATACAACTAACGGGAAAATAAAATAGTTGGTAACCATTTTATACCTAAGTCTTAACATAATGAAATATTTTCTCAGGATTTAAATACATTTGATTATCTTATTATTTACGTATGGGGATATTCACGGTTTTGCTTCACGTTCTTTTATATAAATATAATCCACGCAATGTGCATGTTTCTTTATAGAAACACTGATAAAAATAATTTGACATAAGTATAATATGATAAAAAGTTTGAAATAAGGTACATTAGAATAAAAAAAATACACATTCATTAATTGTGTTTAGTGTTTGTTGTGATTATTCATTAAAAGTTTCAAACAATGTATAATATAAATGGAATAAAAAAAATTATACTAAACATGTGGAAATAGCAAGCAAGAAATATTTTAGTACTAGCCATTAATTTTCCATCCTACAAACTAAATACTACAAGTTAATAATATTATTAAAAGTGAAAGAAAAAGCTTATTTTATATTTTATATATACGTGATTTATAATACGTAAATTGTTGTATGTATAATATTTTATAATAATTGTTCATATCAGGTAAAGCTAGATTATATATCTGTAGTCAAAATGTTATTAAATGTTCATTATATAAGCTCTAATGTTGTATATTTTTTTTGTTCTACGTGAAAAAGCTTTTCGACGTTTGAAAATGGAAGAAAAAACGTGCATTATACTTATCTTTCTCAGTACATGAAAATGCCCACCAGATTATCCAAAGTAAGATTTGGAGAGCCTGATAATCTAGAACGCATTAATGTCGTTAGGCATCGTGGATTTGGCTGTCAAGAAAATTGGGTCTTCTGTTTCAGCTAAGTGCATCCTGGACTAATCTCTTAGATCGGATTGAGCTTTTCAAAAAAGTTTTAGTAGAACCATGGGAACTTTTATTAAAACATACATATCAACAATGTTTATAAAGTTGAATAAATCTGGCTTATAAAAATGTACACATACATATCACATAGTATATTATTTGATATTATATTACAAAGACGTTCTAAGATAATTTGATAAAATTATTTTTTACAATTTATACGCAATATTCGATTGTGTACCTTCCCATAATTTAATTTCAACGTTTGCTGTTGCAGCAAACAGAAATGTCTGCCCTAGTTTTACCATAAAAATTTAGGCAAATCAAAAATTTCAAAAAACTATTTATATAACATAAGGAAGTTTATGAAAAATATGATTGCAATATTAATTTTGAACAATATTATTAATACTACTAACAGTGTTCTTAAGAAAATATTTTAAATTGTAATGTTTTAGCATTGCATAGATATTATGTGGAGATAAAGAAGCTGTAATTTCAAATTGTTGCTGTGAAAAGTTGTAATTGACGTATTGAATATAGATTTTTAATGTCAATAAATTGTTATTCTTCTATCATATCCGCTTCGTATACAAGGCATATGACTGCCACGTGGCACCTCCAGGAATCTTTGTCATCAACCAGCCGTTTTATATCCTTCCAGGTTATGCCATCATCTTTCAGTTCTACCGAGTACGTCCTATGGATGGTACCCGCTGGTTTCCAAGACGCCAGCATCCCAATGGTCGGAAGAATAGATAAACAAGGTTCAGGTTCTCTGGAGGCATCCGAAGTACGTGCTACAGCAAGTTCCAGCGCCGCTGCATCACTTTTAAGGTGATAGGAGGGTGCTCCGTCCATTACCTTATCTCCGCGTTCCCCATGAAGTCATTCCACATTAGCTCCGAAGTCCAACGTAGGTACCTGTCCTCAATTACATTACTGTACAACTAACTGTATCGTTAGTATTATACAAAGTTTTTAATGTTCTTCAGTAAATTTTTTGTTGACTCAATCTTAGATAAGGTGTACAATAAAATGCTCGTATTTATTTTCCATACAAATGTAAAGCATAATAAAAAGGAAATTTATCTTTTTATATCTTCATTTATTTCGAGTTCATTTGTCGTAGCGGTACAGAAGGAAACAAAAGTGATTTGACCAGATCGTACATTACGATCTTATCAACAAAAAGAGAGTAACCGAACTCACCCGAAAAGTACTTTCAAGCTTGTTTCTTTTGCATGGGTAGTTTAAAATATCACGGAATATTTGAAATCAATTAAAAAAGGTTTAATCAACGAAACTTTAAGATTTAAATTTTCTTTCAAGATGTCCAAACATGTATATTAAAGCTTCAATCAAATTTATTAATTAATAACAAACAACTTGCGTTATATTCTGATATCAAATAATACTAAAATATATATTTTTTTCAAATGTATTTAAATTTCAAGCCACAACAAATAAAACTCGTTTTTTGGAGATTTTTTTATACCATGTCAGCTTTAAGTCATATAGATTGCCAATGTATTTTGGCATACCGCCCTCTTTTCAAAAAAATAAATAAATATGAAAAATTGCACGCCGTTTTTCGCTTAACTCGCATTCATTTCTAAGGAGCGCCAACGCTCCTCAATTGCCTGAACGTCCCAACAAATGCTTAAAAAATCATTAGTTTCTACTTTTTTTGCTCGCTTTAAGTATAATGATTAATTTCTATTGTAAAAAACGACTACCTCCTTGACCTCCTGACAACCCCTCAATGATTTTGAACCGACTTTCATCTCCTAGAAGGCCTCAACGCCCACAGGAAGGCGGAACCACCCGCTTTGGGAACATATGATAAAAATAGATCATAATATGCAAATTTTTACAATCTGAATCTTGTGCGATTTTTTTCATGGAATCGGCTGTTTGTCAAACAATTAACTTATCGGATATCAAGCCTTGTATATAGAATCAAATATAGCTGCCAGACTTGAACTTGTAAACTTAAAATATTATAATGTGCGTATATAAATACGATACATATCTAAAAAGCTTCATTTATCTCGTAATGAATTTAGGTATAACATGTTTATTAATTACACTGTATCTGTAAATACTTTCAAAATCCAAACTCAATCTTAACAAGTCATGAATAAAGAATCGTTCGTATAAAATTACAAAATGGCATAATTCCGATTTGAAAAAATACTTCATTATGAAAATGTGTGGTGTTTGAGAACTATTTTTAACTTTCCATTTAGTATCGAAAGTATTTACGTGAAACAATACTTTTAAATTTGAGCTCTTGAACATCCCTCCATTGTCCGTAACAAAAGAAAATACTAACCAGTACAAATGTACGGCGCACAGCCAAAAAAGCGAAATCTGAGCAAAGGTGAGTAAATAATGGGGCATGGGAAGTTTTAATTTGGCACATAACACGTTTAAGCCAGTGTGGATAAGAAACGAGCGGGAGAGAGACGGAAGTTTCCGCTTTGTAACGCGGCGGTCTGGGAGCAAGCGAGATAAATAGAGGTAAGGAAGACAGATTGTGGCGAAACTGCGGCAAAGAAACAAAAGTCATCGCCGAAGAGTTTGCTTCACCTTTGTTTATAGCGGGTTTAAATTCTCTTACACATTACGCACGAGTAATAAGAAAGTATCATTGGATATTTGCTAATTTTTAATAACAAACTTATCAACTCATTCTTTAACCATTTTTAATTTGCTAATAAGTACTAGTAAGTAGCTTTTCTGAGTATCAACTTGACTTTAAAACAATATATGAGTATATCATATTATTCTAACCAAAGTACCAATGAAAAGTTGAATAAAATAATGTGAAATAATTAAATATTGATGGAACGATGTAGTAACAATTAATGTTAGTTAAAAAAAATGTACAAAACTTTATAATTATATAATTGATTTATAAGTATATTTAGTGAGTTGGAAATGTAGCACCGATTATACTTCGTAGTGCCTCCGATACAAACCAATACTGTATGTAGACTGATTATGGAAAAATATGTATTTTTATAGAATATTTATAAACAGTTTTTATTTAGTACTTATTGAAAATCTACTGCGTCTACTCATTGAAATAAATGTAGGATCACGTCTATGGATTGTTATAAAATGCGTTTAATTGTTCTGATAGAATATTATTGTTACACAATTCGTTAATGTTACATTACCAACATTCACGAAAATTCTGTAAAATAATGATAAAAATACTTATCGATAGTTGAAAAACACCAGACGGTGTAAAAATATGTATTATTGAAATAGATTTAAAGTAAGGCTATTTACCCGGAAGACGTAAGATAACTTTATGTAAGTAAGTCAAGCATTAACAACTGATACTGTTTGGTTAAAGAATAAATATTGCCTTGATTATTTCTTATTTAGGTGAAATAAAAACTCCTAATGTGTTCAAGATTATGCATTAAGACTAAGCTTAAGCTTTTAAGTAAAAGCTTTTTAAAGCTGAAAAAATGAATATTCATTAAATTGTACATATAAATTA
>JAGVSQ010003741.1:0-20869 GCA_022683975.1 Rhyacophila evoluta
AAACTTTCATATGTGAGATCACTGTTAGCGACCCGGGTTTCGCCTTTCAGCATCTACAGGCTACATTATATGTGGGCAGTGAGCGAACATGTAACACACTACTAAATTTTAATAGATTGATTCATACGGATATTAGACTACATATTCATAATAGATATCAATACGCCGACGACACTTAATACTTTTGTCGTCTTTTTCGATATTTGCACGATTCGTCGCATTATTTGTATCTGACTTGAAAATAGCATGTGTTTCATAGAATATGAAATCTTTAAAAAAATATGTCATTTACCAAATGACAAATGTATGAGGATGCAATAGAGAAAAGATTTATTGAGTCGTAATTTTTAAACGTACATTAGCTTGCGGAGGTATTCAAAAAGGTTGGACACTCATGGGCTACTGTTTTCTCTGCATGGAAAACTTTGACGTGGAATAACGATTTACTTTTATGTTTATTCTAAATTGTCCCGAGGGTTTTAAAGGCGTTTCATAATATTGAATAAATACATTATGTTTTTCAGTTACTTTTATATTGCCTCTGGGCTTGTAACTTGTTCCGTACTCCTTTTATTTGCGCTCTCCTTTTTACTGCGGCCGTTTTTTATTATGATGATTCTTCACTTTATACATATAATAATACAGCGATGCCCAAACTATAAAACTTTTAAATATTAAGAACCGTAATACCACACTTTAATTTTGCAAACTATACAATGTTATCTTTGACAGAGAGACTAAAAAGTCTTTCACTTCCTCTATGTTATGTACAGATTTTCTCAATTATTCTGTAGTAAATCTCTTCGTTACCAAAGAAAATAACCCACTGCACACCCTGTTTTTTGTAGCGTGCATAAAATGATAGACCAAATAAATATCACCTCAAAGTCTCCAGCATATGACATTCATAGTATTATAAATACTCGTTAATCTTACTTTATATGTTGCGTGTTATCAGTGAATATTATTAGGCAGGAGCCGAAAACCATTATATCGACTTTTTTTCTTTTCTTAATTACTTAGAATAAGAATTACGTACACTCTAGTGCACACCAACCAAGATCTTGGGAAGCTGCTCCTAGAAAACTTCCGACACCTTAAAGAGGGCCTCACGTTAGTTACGCCACGGTATACGGGTGGTGAAGGAGAAAGGAAGTGATTTTCAATAAAATAAAAACATTTCTGTAACGTTTTCTTATGAAATTTTCTTACTATTTTAAGACAGCGATAGCATGTGAATACATTGAGTTTTGCTCAGTTTTGAGCACAAAACTATATTCAAACGAGGAATAAATTTTCTACGAGTCAATGGTTGGATATCACTGTAATAATACATCGCACAATACGTTTTCATTCTTGATTTTTTGACATTATTGTAGGCATAAAGTAGGATCGCTCGGATGTAATAAGGTTATCGGAAAGCTATTTCAGAGTTTGTGAGAATGTCCCGATATCGAATTTGTATCGATAAAAGTGGTGCTTAATAGTTTTCGATTACATTAAGTGGAAAAAACTGAAATAAATATTTTATCGTCGTCGCTTTTTATTCAATTGAACTAGAACGTTCTACAGAAAAATTATTTATGAATCCGAGTGCTAGAAAGAAATATTTAATATACAATTTATTGTATTTGATGTTACGAGTGAACCTGAAATAAAAATCTATAATATTGTATTCACTTATTTTATTGCTGAAAATTTTGTATGAAGAAATAAAACAAAAAACACAGTATAATAAAAACAAGTATAGTTTATACGCGTATTAAATTCATAAGATATAATATGAATCGATTTTTCTTATAAACCTTCAAGTGTTTAACATATATTATTTTTCAACGAACACAAAGTTCTGTATTTATTTTGTATTAATTTATAATGGCTTTCTTTAAGTCGATAATGTCTGTGAATGAATCCATTTTAATTATTAACTTCTTATTCTTCCTAATTTTTCGTGTTTTTTAATTCTCCTTTTTACTGTCTGGTAATAAGCTGACTAAAATAAAATACGATAATCGAAAATAAAATACTAAAATATAAACCAGTACTATGAAGTTATTCAGCTTATATATTACATTATAATTATTATATGCTAGTAATAAATATTAGTGCATTTTTTGTTCGTATGCCTGTCGAATATTACGTATTAACAATAAATTTGTGATAGCGTCATTTCCATTACATTTTACAAATAAATATTCAATTTAATTACGGTAGCTTTCAATTAAGCTATGTGGTTTTAAATACCTGTTTTGTTCTCTAGTATTTTTTCAGTTCCTTATTGTTTTATGATAAGTCCATCGTTCAAAATTTTCAAATATATATACTTTTTTGAATCATAGTAACGCAGCTTAGTATGAAAAGGTGTGTTTATTGCACATGATAAGATAAAAAACCGGAATGAATCGGCTAACGGTCCGACTACAGTAACGGAAGTCTCAGAAATTACTTCTAAACCCTCTCCATCAGAAGACTATATTTCAAGTGACAAGAGGTCCAAATAGCGGACCTACTCTCTTCCTAATCCGCGTGAGTCTTGCAACATAATGTTTGCCTTCTTACAAACGGTAAATGTATGATTATTAAAGAATACACTGAGCCTCAAATAAGTGATAAAAGATACTATGTACTGTTAAATTAAGGTATTGTTGTACATATTCCGGTCTACTTTAATAAATACAACATATTTATTTCTATGTCGTTGGCGGTCAACAAATGTTACAACTTTTAAAAACGTTTTAAATCATCAATAAACGACAAAAATATTACTTTTGTTTTTTCATTTTTGATAAACAGATCGTCAAAGCAGATGCCCCAAACTCTTGTCTCAATGAATGCTAGACAAATGTATTGAACGTCTCCAAGTTATAGAGCCATAATACACGTATTGTTTATGTTTCTTCATATAGTTTTCGAAAAACTTTAAAGAAATTCATCTCGTAAGTCTACAGTCAATTTGCTCTCTTATATACCAGAAAAGTAGGGCACTACCTTAATCGTTAAATTACATATAATACGAAAGGTGTGAGTGTTTGAAATATCCACCTGGTCGTAAACATTATAATGATTTATTGGTTGCACTTTGGACCGCGTGCATCTTGCAATGTGGGAGTTGGTGGAAGGTGGTAGGTGAATCGGGTTAACGGTGACTAACTGGGGTTAATTTAGGGCACTAGAATAACTTCACATGCTGTCTACTGGATATTGTTACGCCGAGATTATTTATTACCGAGCTTATCCGAGAGAGAGTATGAATATGAGAGTAATAATTGTTATATCCTCAAACTATATTACAACGCGAATTTATGTTACAACGACACGCGGCTGTTATATATTTCCGATTTTTACGATTAGCATGAGTGCGAAAAACCATGTGTGAATCTAAGGCTTTTCACCCCTCTAGTAATCCATCCCTGTGCAATGTGCTTTTATTTTATTTTGATGTTCACTGACCAACGAATCGTTGGCTGCCTCTTCTTAATCTCAATTATATAGTAGGACTGTTGAGCCATTCGGTCATTCATTCAGGATATAACATAAATAATGCAGTCTCACAATCTTAATTGACTGAGCTGATTTTTTTGGTTTGTGTGTCAATAAGATTTTTTTTAAATCCTAAAATATGCATCGTGTCTCCCCGGTAGCAGTTAACGTGCGCATTTTGCATCCGGGGAATGAAGTTTGATTCCCTCATCTGCTGTATTTTAAGGAATCCGAAAATACAAGACTGGTCGCCCATTGTATTAAACAGTTGTTTGATACTCAGTTCTCGTGAAAAATAATCTGTCAAATCACGTCTTCACATTGCAGAGATCCAAATGCTCCACTTTCAGAGTGAATATGATAAAAAGCAAGCTTAAGAACTTTTCTTAACTTAAGAATTTCGCAAAGCCTAGATATCAATTTTCAATAATGACCTTATGTCAGTAATATTGATGAATAAAAAGAAAATAACTGATATCCTTTTCTGTTACCAGTAGAAAATATAATATTTTTGATTTTGACGAAAAACATTCAAAAATATTTAAAACGCTGATTATTTGAGTTCCAAAAAAATTAAAATTTAATACATCGCGATATTTTAACAAAATGCTAAGTATTTATTGACTTTAAATAATACGATTTATTCTGCATATCAAAAAAGAAGATGTACTAAAGACCCTATCAAAAAAGCAAACATGAGATTTTTGTATTGTCAAAAAATAAGCTAAGACTATCTTTTGTTTTTCCCCAAACATAACCATCGACCGACGTCATCAGAGAAATCTGCCGAGATTTTCACAACACAGTAACGCACTCACTGCAGAGCGAACAGTACCTCCGGCAAAGTGATGCGGTCGTATTTTGTTATTCCAGCTGGTCGTTTGTGTTCATAAAACAGTCGGGAGGTTTCTGGAAGGCTGGCGCGCTTGCGAAATATGGCGATGGGGCGCGCCTCTTTATGGGGTGCAAAATTGTTCATGTGCGGTGCACTGTGACATGCCCGGATAAAGTCTGCCCCTGCCTAACCGCAAGCTTTCTTATGCACTGGCCATTCACTGGACTTACTCTCAATAGCCGACGCAGAGTCGCTTAAATTTTTATCTTTATTATGTGTATATAATTAACATAATATGTTACTTAATAGTAAGAGCATTCACAAGGAAAGTCAACACACAAAATAAGCAGCTCAAGGCATGTCTGGTTTTAGCTTATGCGGGATGACGCATCGTCATACGTATGCTACAGGAGTTGGGGTTAAGAAAAAATTCAAGTTTTATAAGCGTATGAGACTGTGGACTCATTAAATTAACAGTTGCTGTAACGTGCGATACTAATGAAAGATGTCAAGATGTCAAAAGTTGAAATGAATGTAATTTTGCGATTTCTATCTAAACAATGAAATTTGAACAATTATCAGATGTTTTCAAAAATAAATTTCTAAAAATATATGAAGAAAAATGAATTACACTATACTTATGAAGATTTAAACTTTTTGTTCGAAAATCATTTAATATCGAAAGTAACCTAATAGCATATGGTTTTAAAACTTTTTATTATCTTAATTCATAAAAGATTTTGAATCTTAAATTATCCTACAGTGCTCTAAAATGTTGTAATATTATATTTAATTGCCTCTTAAATGAATCAGTATGGCATATATGTATTTTCGCGCTGGTTTACAACGAAAATACTGGTTAAAATCGATGTGTAAAATAGGAATGAAAATATTTTTATAAATGCAAGAAACTGGAGTGTTAATGCGCACTGATGGCGATGATCGATTCACATATATTTGAAAGCCGTTGAAAGTAAATGGAAGGTTGTAGTTGAATCTCACTCATTCCAATGGAAATAAAACAGGCTGCATTCGCATGCGACGTGTTATTATGAATAAACAACGGTCGTTGCTTGCTTTAAGCAAGATTGAAATAAAAATTAAATTCGCTTGAAATTTTGTGTGATTCATTGAAGTTGTTTATTTGATAAATTCAGCTGTAAGCGAAGTATTTTGAAAATATTAAACACATTTTTTCATATTGAACAGACTTTTAACAGTGAATCAATTTCTAAATCTTACCCTTTCTTTTTAAAATTATTTTGATAATTTAACCACCGCTTGGTCAATAAGATGAAAACATGCTATGCTTTAATTATGATAAACATCGTTTATTATTATTATGCTGGATACATAAATGATTAAGATTTCCGATTTAACAAAAAAAAACATAATTTTATTAAATTTCGACTACTAAATGACGAGATTAAGAATAAATGAAAAATAGTGTCAGAGTTACTAATTATTGATCCGTTCGTAAAAATAATGCAAGATTTTAGTGTGTACATTTAAGCGGTTCATTGTACGTATAACTCACTTTATACTAATTTGACTGTCGATATTAAATTCTATCAATAAAAAGAATACAGAAATGGTAAATTGATTATGCGAAAAGTTTTATAGCCACCATACTTTGTAATATTAGTTGATGTCATGTTTTCATAGTTGTATTTTTTTGTATTTCTGCTACACTATCTTAATTATTCATTATTGCGGATTGTATTTTTAAGCCTCAAAATTACCAGAGCAGTACAGTCATGAATAAGATATTTTTTTTTTATAATTCCATTTGTCATATAATTAATTTTCGGGATAAACGAGTAAAATTCATAAAAAAACGCATTTCTTCTTCTTTACCAAGAAGTACATACGAAATTGAAAAAGTTAACTAAATTTATAATATTTAACAGTTTATTTGTTTGAATAATGTAAAAATAAAATACCGAAATGATATTAATAGTTTTTCATTATTATAACATCCATTTTTAAAATCCGACGAAGCTGGGTTGGATTCTCAACAGTAAAAGCAATTGGTAGACTATCAATTTTTGTGAAAAAAGTCTGTCATGGAAAATATCCACATGGCCAACATCAAAATACTCGGTGGAGTGGTTACCTTCGCATTGTACCAGATCACAGATCTATATCCTCTGGTATTGGAACAAAAATGTTAATACAGTGTACTTTCGATTATTCGATACTTTCGGTCATAACAATTAAAAAACACGGTAAATATATGAAATATAAATAATTTATCGTTACCGAAAAATTATTGTATGTCAGGCCAACCAAAATTGCTCCACGGGCTCTCATGTTACCGTAAAATTTTTACTTCTTTCGATGGTTTAGGTTTTTTTTTATTCAGCTCTTGCGCCATTATTTTTTTTTACTTTCTTTACAGACTTATGATTTCTCGCGTAAAATAATGTTTGACACCCCAGCAAATCTATTTTTAACATGCATTTACTTACTTCATATGCCTAACATACGATGTACAATAACTATAATCCAATAACTAAGAATAGATATATTATAAAGCGTTAAAAATACGGACAGTTGACGACTGAAACATCATTAAACAGACATTATAATAAATTTATACAAATTGGTATCCGCATGCGTGTTATGTCACTCCAAATAATCCTCCTTGATTCGATTATAAGAAAAACAAGCGTTTCGTATCTGTATACTTAACCTAGATAAACAAGTGCGACCTCAATAAAAATCAAGTCATATCCATAAAATCGTCGTAGGTGGGTGCGATTCCGAGTAAGCACACGTCGGAGCGGAAAACTCCATTTGAAGAGACTCTAACCCACGGGGTAAAACACCACCCCGAGAGATATGCGGAGGATTTACAGGTCATCGGGGAGCTGTCAACAACTGCCTTCAACGGGAATATTGCAATTGATTTTTTTTGACGTAAAGCTTCATTAACACCGCGTCTCGCAGCTAGCTTATTAAAGTATAGTTCTCGTATGAATTAAAATTTTATTCATCTGCTTACTGTGCATTTTTAATTTCTTTCCATATCGTAGGTTTACCACCGCATTGGCTAATAAAGAAAACAACGACTGTTTGATAGCGGTGGTATTTAAAGTTGCAATAAAAATACTTGACGTGGTCTGGTAGAAGGAGGTTATCCTGTGTATGGGTTATAGAGGTGTGTATTATACTCGTCTATTGACTGTATAAAGTAAAAAAGACGCCCACGTAGAACAAATTTTACAGGAGGCACAGATAACGTATATTTAATGATTTTGGGCCAAACTCAAAATATTTAATAGGCACAACATTGGAAGTACATGGAGACTAAAGCTAGTGCTTTATTTACCCAATCTGATGTTAAATTAATTTAAATAAAAGTATAATTTGAAATGGAAGAAATCTTTTTTCCTGGTCGCAATTTTCACAAGTCATCCTTTTTCAAACCTAAAAAAAAAAATGCAAAAAGCTGCATAACAATTCATCATAGTTTTAATGATACATAAAATTGATATAGAATTTGAGGTAGTCTATTGTTTGAAAATCAAATACACTTTTGATGGTAAATATGTTCCGCTTTAGAGCTTGAGTTGTAAATTAATAACGACACAAAGGTTGGGGACCCTGTTTTATATGAATAATAGTCTTATTATGTATCGTCTTTGTTTGATAATTTTCGAAATAGCGGTTTTCACCGTCTCCCTTTTCACGCGATTACATTATTATTATCACTGCATTTTGCTTGAAACAAAAATATGTCAGCTGCTCGTGAAATTCTGCAAATCGGTATCAGACTGACAACACCACTGTGGTTTGTGCCAGATGTTTTGTATTTTGTCACATTTGTACGCGAACATTGTGTTGTATTATATATATTTTATAAGCGGAGACGTAGATATATTGTTAACAATATAATTTGCTTTGAAGATTCATTATTGAAATACAAAATGACAATTATTATTTTAATTTAGTACATTTCAACGCAGAATTAATTTAATGTTGAATGCAGGTATAGATTTTAAGTAAATTCATTTTCTGTAGTGTCAGAAATTGTTAAAATATTTGTATTGAAATTTGTCAAATAATTTTGCTAGAAAGCTTTTACCTGTCTACCATGCTTTTTCGAATAGATTTAATTGTCGATATAGTGAAAAGTAGTGTCAGCTTAATTTGTTTCTTGAATATATTAATATTGATGATACTGATAAAATGCGTTCACAAGCGGGACTTTTTTATATAGCAAACTTTCGGCTTAATGGAAAACCCTCGTCCATATTAGTTATAATTATATTGAGGTTCTGCTGTATTGTCGCGGACTAAGTACCTGATAATAGTGATATTTTTTTACAATATAAGGTGATTTGTTGTGAAAATTTATTTAAACCATTCAAGAGTGGAGGCAATTATTGGTCTGGGTTTTCTGTGTTAATACGAAGGTACATCTATTTTATGGTCTGCGGTTAGATTTATGATATTGTAAAAAGCATGTTGCCCAGTAATAATGTTATAATAAACTAGCGGGGTGCTTTTATTCGCTAAAACCTAAAACAATGCATCACAACCGCTGCAGGGTAAAATGGCGGACGACCTTTATTTGCATATAAGATTTAAATTAATGTTACTGGACAATTGGGAGACAAATATTTGCGCGCCGGCTGGCTGCTACAAGGTGAACACTATTCACTAAGCTAAATAAAATTATCAGAAATTAAATAACAGAGCCTATATTTTATTTAATTTGCACAAATGTATTCAAAAATAGATTATTAGTTTAAATAAATTAATAACCTTTACTTTTTGAAATATTTTGTTAATTGGAGATGTCATCTATGCCAAGAATACATTTATTTTCATTATTAACACGTCAGAAAAAGGTATAAGAAGAAGGGCTGGTATATTAGGTTAGAAATATGGCAATGGAATTTTTTTTGCTGTACTTCAAGCTCGCACTCATTTTACAGTTATAGAAATTGCTAATTGTTAAAAAATTACAGTAGACCAAACCCGGTCAAAATAAATGTTTATTAATGAAGTTCGAAAATACTCTTAATATTACATCTTCGATTTTATTATAGTAAACATATTGGACTGGCAATCGAAATTACTAATTCTTATTTTTTTTAAATGTGTTCAACTCGAATTTCCTTTTTTTTTCAGAATTAAATTTGAGTATCTTTTTAAATGGCAAATGGAAGTTTGATGAAATTAAATTTTCACCAAATAGCACCAGTTGGCAATATTGATTATCGTTTTTTTGTATAGATTTGGGTTTTTAAGAATGTAACATCTTTTTAGTTTACGCGATGAGATTAATCGCTTAATATTTTTATCTTTATCAGAAAGTCTTCGTACAAAAATATTTTGCTGAGACATTGTATACATAATACATATTTCGCAATAGTCCTGTAAAATATATTTGAATATTTCATTATGAATTGCTGCGCGAATAAACGACATATTTGATTAATATCATCTGTGTAAAAAATGTTAGGATATGTTTGCAATTTATTCAGTACAATTAAAGTCGAATGTTGTGCAACATTCGGCGAAAAGTATCAATTTTTACCCAATTCTTTTTATCTTTTTATATTTTGTGTGTCTAGAGCTTGCATCTCAAATGTTTATGAAAACCTTTTTAACGCCATTAATTAGCAATACTTCTATAATGTGGCAAAACTTTTAACTCAAATATTCATGATATGTCAATAAGGCTAAGAGCTATTTTTACATAATGATTTTAATTATTTGACAATTTTGAGATATGATGTCTTGGCAGTAAACGTACGATATATTCTTTGTAAATTATAAATATATTATACGTCCGTCTGTAAGATATATTTTTAATTTTGAGAATACTCTATCTAATTAGCCGTCATCTGATTTAATGAGATAAAAAAAAAACGAAAAGACTTTTTAGGTATTAGGTTCATTGAAGGAGTTGGGTTGCATTATATATAAACTTCAATTAAAATTTGGCTATAGTTTTTTGTATGCCATATGTTCCGTAGGCAATTGAAAATCAAGCCATTGTATAGCCAGTAATGAAAACATTTTTTTTTTAATTATCGTAGAGACAATTTAGAAGTTTACAGGTCGAACTATTTCTGATATATATGGTATTTATATGATATTGTAGTTAATTGTAGAAACTTAAAAATTGTCGGAACATACCACCACATCCGACTCAGTTATGCAAAAGCTGTCGCAGCTGAGTTATAAACGTGGCGTCGGATGTTTCTGGGTTAAAAGCTTCGCCGGCGTCCGTCTAATTTGACGAGGATTAGTGCATTCAAATCAGCCAGACGCGTTTCGCCAAATGTATTAATTAATTAAATAGAGTGCGGGCCCTCTCCTCCGCATGCTATCACCAGAATCAGCAATAAGCTGCCAATTTATTGTCTAAAATCGTTAATTTTAAACTAAAGGTTGTCTGGACTTTTTTAGCATAGGTAAGTTAATTAATCCAATATGACACGCTATCTTAAAAAATAGAGATTTGAGCAGTGAGATGTGAAAAGCAAACTATGATTATCAACAGATTATTTAAAGAAATTCCAGGTCAATTGTCAAAATTATTAACGAAGCTTAAATATTAATAATGGAGTTTGAAAAAAATGTATCGAAACTGATAAATTGAAATCAAATAATAGTAAATGGATTGTAAAGAAATATTTTTAATAGTCTAAATGCAAATTACTTTATCGTATTACATTTACAGAACACATTTCTGTGCGCAATGGAATTTCTATTGTGATGTCTGAATTGATTGATTTACTGCTCTGATTTTTTATTGTATGAACGAATTGCAAGATATTGAATTGAATTTGCAATATTTTTTATGCCTATCGTGCGTTTGATTTTTACTCTCTCCAAATTGAAAATGTCGTCGCTATAAAATGATAAACATCCAACTACCAATATTAACTGCTGTTTATCAAACAAATTGGGCCATTTATCAAAGATAAAAAAAAATAAAACGTTAAGTTAAACCCAATTTCTAAGCGCAATTTATTATTGGGTATCTATCTAAATATCACATATTTTTTGTTTTGTTTTGAGACGTGAAAATCGTAATTTCTGTAATCGTAATCTAAATCAAAAATCAAAAAAATGTAGATGTTTTAGACGTTTTTATGAAAATAATCTTAATTCATATTGTATGATGTATAATAGTATACCTTTTTGCATTTTGTTTGATATGTGATTCTTTTTTTTTTGATATATATATACAGTATTTTTACAAAGATAAATAATACATGAATTGAAATATTTCACCGTACTATATGTGATTAATTTATAAAAAAAGCTTTTACAACGTATTTTTTTTTATAATTGATATTCATTAAAATATCATAACATTGCACACATTTCACAAAAAGATAACAGTTTTTAATATGGAATATTTTTTCATTTAAATATTGGATAGATACGCTGTGGTTTATGATGGCCGCGTGATTTATTAAAATGTGATTTCTGACTAGTTAGTTAATTTTATAGTGTTGGAATAATCAAGTTTGCTTGATGTCAACGAACTTTGGTGTACAAAACCTTTAAATGATCG
This sequence comes from Rhyacophila evoluta, assembly GCA_022683975.1. Lineage (NCBI taxonomy): Eukaryota > Metazoa > Arthropoda > Insecta > Trichoptera > Rhyacophilidae > Rhyacophila > Rhyacophila evoluta. The sequence goes on from JAGVSQ010003741.1 coordinate 11,862, forward strand.
AAAAGGCTATTGTATATTTGGCTAAACGATTCATGGAAACTTTATCTTTGTATAATGGATTATCGGCCATTGACTCGTGGAGTCTACGGAACGCGTGATATTACAAGCTTTCGAATATACGAGTACGCTAGGCATACATATTTATACGAATTTGTCATTAATTCAGAAACAGCTTGGTAAATCAACGCGTTAAGTCAATCTTCTTGATTAAACTAGTGTAACTTGAATAATGTATATGTATTAGAAAAGATTTTCAAACATAGTCTTGGTTCATAGAGGTTATTGGTAATTGAAGACCCTCTCTAAATTTCTTTTGTATTTACTGTTTCAGAATTGATTATGTCTTTTGATTTTTATTCGTTTTTTTTGTGGTTTACGAGTAGTTTAAATTACATTATTCGTTCAATGTAAATATTATATGTACTGCTGTGGTGTTTATAAAAGCAAATTATGGCATATATTTGTTAAATTTTATAACAGTATTGGATAATTTCACTTTGTGATGCGATTAGGTTTAATAAATGGACCGAGCGGTTTTCTTTTAAGTTTCACTGCCCGGTAGTGGATAGTGAGTGACAAGTACCTATATTCTATTTTATATTTTCAAATATGCCAAATGCAAGGTTTTCATACTTTATGCACTCCTCATAAAAATCCGTTTGATTATAATGATATCGTTAATACGAAACGAAATAAAAATATTGATAAATTTCATCAGAAATAATTATTTCGTATTAAATCTATAAAATGATGTTGGTATGTGTGTAACGGTAGTGCCCATCAATCATACGGTATGTATTTTTCAGAAGAGTATAAAAGGAGTATTCAAACTGATTAGATCAGTCGGTATAGGATATCCACCTCAAAATGCGTCCTCTTTTCTTTTTCTTTTATTTTTGCATTTCTTGCACTTATTTTTATATTATTTAACTTTTAATATTTGATAAAATGATTTTTATGGCTAATTACAATAATTAATCCAGCTTATTTTGCATAATTTTAGTTGAAAACATATATTTTTTACTTGACCGTTAGGAGCCGGCGCCATAGCTTTTGGGATTGTAAGGTCAGGGTTCAAATTTTACTACCACGTTGGCATTGGCTGGTAGAAAGCCACTATACTAGCTAGTAGACTTCAATTCCGGTTTCTGGGGGGCCATCGGATAGTGCCTATGGTCCCTATAGGGTCTAATCATCGGAGTTCAAATTTATTGGCATGTCCACATTTCTATAGAGAGAATCGCTGTGCAGCGACTAAATGATATGATACGTAAAAATATTAAACTCACAACGGTGAATTGATAAATGCCTTTTTTTGAATTTACTGGATTAAAATTTACTTGTATAGTTATTAAAAAAACACATAATTTTTTTCATATGACGGAAAAAATTATCTCTCTAAAATATTGTATAATATTTCAGATAAAAATAATTTACACGTGTGGCATTCATTTTGTAATTGAATTGCTCAGGAGTATCGATGCATGATCTCGTTAAGTACTTTTGCACCTGGTTTTATAAAATTTTACGATATTATTAAGTGATAAAATTTTATTTTTCTGACGTGGACTCGACAAGATTTTACAGATATTATATGTAGCAGAATGGCAATGCGAAAAACACTGCGATGTCAGATTTGAAGAATAATTTTCATATTCAAATAGTGTTTTTTTTTGTTTTTTGACAAAATAATTGTAATCAAAGAACTATTTTTCAATAGGTTGTTCTATTAAATACGATTTTGACATTCTTTTAGTTGTGAAAAATCGATTGTATTGATTTAAAAAGCATGATACAACCAAACTTTATTTGATAACATCCACAATAATAGGTTATTTTTGCTTATTACAAACATGCTTATTAAGTAAAGAAATGTAAATTAAGGTATGTTTGATTAAATGAAACAACAATAAATGTTCAAAGAGATGTTCATGTTATGTGATTTTATCATGCAAAATAACTATAATAATTAGACTAGAACTGCCTGGTAGTTAGAGTGAAATTATTCTATTCGAATTTAATTCAGAAACCGAATGGTGTCTGTCACACTTTCGAGAATTAATTTTTACTTAATTTCGCTACTAAAATGAATCATAATTATGTGACGTAACTTAGCTGATATTTTTTCATATCTATAAGACATACTTTTTCGGGGGGCCCGAACTATTAGTATTTAACTTAGTGGACCGTGGCATAAGATATTTGAAAATCATTAATTAAAATGGAAAAGGTATGATTCTAAGTCACTCAGCGGGTTACAAAATTATATTGATTTTTTGATGACGATTGGCGATTTATTAACATTCAACGATTAATCTCGCAATCTTTTCTACTTACTAGCACTGTAAAGTTTGTACAATAAAAACATTTTTTCCGATTAAATTACTAATGTTGAAAAAATATATATTTCTACCCTTATGGCGGTGCTTTACAAATGAATCAGTTTGATGTCGTCTGGAAATTTTCGGAGTCGTTAAACAAAAATGGCGCGTTTCAATACCATTTCATAAAACTTTATGAAAAAGTCTTTCGAATTGAAAGTCATTATAAATGATGTAGAGTAAACTGATAGAAGCAAAAAAGCACTCATTTGAAAATATATTAGTTTTAAAAAGCTTGCTTGTGTCATCACCAGCTTGTATAAATCCGAGTGTTTGATGAAAGCCTTTTTGTGCTAGTTCCATTCAACTTGTAATTATTGAGGGATGTATTTACAAAGTGAACTTCTTCTACTATGCCAAAATTGAAGCAACATTATTTTCAATCCATGTTTTTTTTTTGTTTAAAAAAGCTGTCTTATTAAATTTTGGCAAAGTGGAATAAGTTCACTTTGGAAATATAACCATCGACTATTCATTTCGTGGCCATGTACACTTTTATACGCAGGCCTCAGATGTAGCATTCTGACGTTTTGTGGTAGATAATCTATAGATACCCAGATTATTTTTGAGTGGTTTTTAATGTACTTTTTTTATTATGTTCAATATGTAATGGATTGCATAAAACTTTATTTATAATGAGTGATGTGTTATATTGAAGTGGTAAATCAGTCAAATCGATGGAGAAGACTTATTCAATTCTTAATTTTATTTAATGAATAAACCACAATTAATTGTCCATAAAATAATTCCTTCCGATAAAGCTCTTCTTCTAATTTTAATAAGTAACATTGTCAACATGAAATAAAACGAATAATGAAAGAAAAAAACATTAACTATTTTCGGATCTATTTACTATTACTATTAAAATAGCTAATTTGTTTTGATGAGCACACTGTAATTATTGTGAAGCAATATATTTGTAATGAATTTAGTATTTTGCGATTAATTAAAATTTTTATCATCGAATGGATTTAAAAAACGATGAATATTTTAGTTAAATAACTTGCGAAATGACAAAAGATATATCCGTTACCTTTTTTTTTTGATCGATAATGTGGACTTTGTTTCAGTGTTTTCAACTTAGCTGCAGTCGTGATTATAGTCAAAGCACTATGCTATGGCATTATCCACTTTATAACTCATAATGTATTATATTACTCACTCTACTTTGACTTCGAATGCAGCGCCGCAAAATATTCATTTGAATTATATGCTTATATGCGCGCTGTAAAAATAAAACTGCAACCCGTTAACTACACGACTTCAGCCGGTATTGCCATTTCGAAATAAAATACTACCGCATCACGGTGTGCACGGAAAATAAATAATTCTCATTCGGGTCTTTATTGGATCAACGGATATCAAGCTGAATATTTTAAAACTGAGTATAAACAAATTCGCCGTAAAAGTTCCTTACGAGTACTATATCGACTGAAGAAAGAAAAAAGTACGTAGCCATCAGTTTTTCTAAAAAAATGTAAGCTGCAAGTAACAAATCAGTATCTAAATTAAGCTTTAAAGTTTAAAAAAAGGATGGTCTGTGAAATGTGTTACTACGAAAAAAGACTTCCACTACATCAATTTCATTAAAATTTCTTGAAAAACTTATTGAATTAATATCAGATTGCGTAAATAAGACGCTAGTTTTAGTCTTTACGGACTTCAAGGCTGTGTTTATAGAATATTCTGACGTAAGCCCAAGTCATTAAATATACGTTTTTTGTGCCTCCTGTAAAATTTGTTATGTGTGAGTTACGTCCTTTTTCCTGTCTACAGTCATTCTATATATAATTTTATTATACGAGCGTTGGTTTCACACACAATTCTCCGGCAATTTTATCAAAATATTGTGTTACTTTATATAAAAATCAATGTTTACAGTTGTGAGTTGTGGCCATTACCTGTTATACTATTTATTGCTTTGTTTATATTAATAATACTAAATGGATATTTTACCACATACCGTTTTTTCAAAACTAAAAAGGTAGTAGATTTATATTTTGGAATATACTAGTAACGGTCTTGTAGATTGTTTAGAGTTTAGCGTACGTGCCTCGCAACCAGAAATTGCTGGTTTGATATACACATCTGTCAATTTTCCAATCTGTCAAGAGTCCGAAAATACTGGACAATATCCATTGGGTTGAAAAATTGTCTGACAACAGATTCTTGTGAAAATAATCTGTTAAAGTTATGTCTTCACATTGTGGAAATCGTTATACTCCACTTTTCGGAGCAAATATGATAAAAAAATATACACATAGAACTTTTAGTAGGTAGTTTAAAGTATAATGTTGCATTAAATACTTCCTGACTAAATAAATTGAAGTGAAACCTTAAATGAATTAAATAATATTAATTCTATACCACGCTTTTTATTGTTTAATAAAAGTTGTTTCTAGATTCGACTCACTTTATATAATAGCGCATATAAAAATGTTTTTTTTTTCAAATTTGTTCTCTTAAAGTTGTATATTCCATATCTAATAGTGTATATACAATACTATAGATTAAAAAACTTCTAAAAATACTTCAGTATTCAAATATAAATGTAGAAAATCATTGAATTTAGACGACAGTCAGCTATACGATGAAAAGCTTTTATCGCAAAAATACGCAGACGTGAATTGGTGCCAACCATTTTCACTGACGAATTTTTACGCGAAGGCTCATAGAACTACGTGTCTACGCCATTACAGTTATAGTTACACGAAAGAAGTCTTTAAATTATTGTTTTCCATGTCAAACTATTTTTGCCATTAGACATTTTTTATTGATACGAATGACGTATTTCTCTAATTAAAAATGTTGCGAAGTACTGTCATATTACAGTCATAATGCGGATATTATTAAACGAGTGAAAGTAAATATTAAAACTCGATATTTTTTTCGGAAACTAAGGAGATTCCATATTTTATTATTGCCACAAGTGAGTGACTTTAAAGAAACCGCATTTTGTGCAACAGGTTGCGAACATAGCGCACGAAGTATTAACTTTCTCAACGATATAATAATGGCGATTGTGATGTAATGAGAGGACTAACTAAGCAATGCTATTTATAAGTTATGCTCGTATCGTTTGACTAACTAAATTAGAATAAAAACAATTCGCGTTTAGTGAATAATACATTTACCATATTTGGCACCTAAATCTAAAAAGAAAGTCGAAAAATCCACAGTGCTTATTGATCGCGTTTTCTAAGTAAGTTATCGGTTTCCAATAGCTCGTATGCGATGCGAGAGGTGATATAAGTATCAATTTAGTTGACATGAGAGTATTTTGATTTTTCGCGCAATATCCGAAGGAAAAGCGGCGGGAAATTACGTCGTATAACATATTTTTTTATCAGGGGCGGCGTGTCGTCGGAGGTCGCTCTGCGAGGGCGCGTGACTCACTCGCGACAACGTTTTTTTTCTACATTACGCATTACTATTATTATTGTTGTCGACTTTTTTCTGCCTCCACCGCGCCACGCCACTTTGAATTCCGAAAAAGATAAAATAATTTGTAAAGCGCTTTTTTCGGTTTGCTTGAATCTTTTATGATCGGGACGTGGTTTTATTTTAAACTAAAATAAAATGGTTTTAAAAAATGTACGCATTCGTTTGCAATTATGTCACACTAAAACCGACGCGTTATTTATACTTGTGTACTTAGTTTATTCTTAATAAAATTACAAATTATATGACAGTATTTAATTGAATACAAAATCTAAAAAGGGAAAAAATTACATTATGAGATTTAATAAACCAACGGTTGAAAAACAATTATTCAATATCCAAAATATATCGAAAAGTACCGTGCTTAACTTAATAAAATATATTAGATACTGTACTGTATGTACGTATATCACTAGTACATTCTTAATATTTATTAATAAATAGTTTCTTGCTAAAATATAATAAATATAGGAAATTATAAAAAAAGTTGTATAAAAAAATACAAAACACATGTTATTGTAAAAATTAAAGTTTTATATTACTGGTTAAAATTATACACAATCAAAAATTTCACGTAAGTCAAAAATCACGAAACTTGAATAACATGTCTATTTTCAAATTTACTGATACATTTTAATTTTTTAAAAGTTAAATTTACTTTTCGGTGTGTCACTGAGAAACGATGTAGTGTAATGTATAACTTCTTTCACAAAATTATGATTTTTTTAGCTTATGCAGTGCATGTTTATCTGTACTTAATTTTGATAGAATTCTTAGACTTAATATAATTAACATATACCATATAAACTTAATTCATAAATAAACTATCCTATAGTATTCTTTAACTAATCAGTACCTTTTTAAAATGAGATGTAGTTTATAATCTATTGAGTGCATACAATATCTTATCTAAATGGCTATTCAACAGTTTTATCTATATAACAGTCTTTTCAATATTCATATCACTATATCCATAAAAATTAAAAAAATCTAATTAAACGCAAAATACGATGATATTTAGGGCAGATAAAAGAGCAAAAGATTAAAAATAACTCTTATACAGTGTATTGCAGAGACGTCATTCGGGTTGCTTTAAATAATTTCAACCCTTATTTTTGTTTTGTTTGCGTCACAATGAAAGTCGCGTTGACAATTTAAGCGGGACATGATATGGAAGGATTTGCTATTGTCACTGATTCTATAGCTTTTACGTGTCATTTATAATAATATCAACTTACAATTTATTCATAATTCCACGGCGAGTTATGGTTGGTCAAAAATTAAGCTTTTTAATACAACTTTATTTGAGTTAGCGCTATCACTGTTAAAAAAGCTAATTATTATTATGTATTAACGTGATTATAAATTATAAATTATAAATTGACTGGAAGCCAAAACTATGAAAGTTTTGGAGACACATACACTCCTAAAATACATTAGCCTGTAACATGTATACATAGAAGAGGTTGTAGTATCGTGTATTGAAATATCATTTATTACTGTATTAACATTTTCTTAGTCCATCGATTGTTTTCATACGGATTTATAAAAATTATGTTGACTCATTGTATTCTAAGTTAAGTTTGAAGTAATTTCAATTTTTCAAGGCAAGTCATTTGTTTTGTATAACATTTTTCAAATCTCAAATAGTTTGATTTTTTTCAAATTATTATTTTGTTAAGAATGATAAAATAAATTTACAATTTTTCTCAAGTTTTACTTCTAACATGGATTTTTAATTTTGAAATAGAGATTTTACAATCTTATAGCCATATTATAGCATATTCTCTTTATTTTTATTAACCTTCATTAAAAATCATTCAATACTCGTATACGTAACTCAAATATGTATTATTTTGATATTGTTTTTATTAATTATATATATATAAAAAAACTTATGTACGCCATGATGATTATAATACGTTTTTTTTCATTTGTATGTTAATTTAATGGTGGGCGATTTTTTGATGTTATATAAGGGTAAATATGTATTTTGCTAGTATTTGATCTTTTATAGTTCGTTCATATTCGGTCTGGAGATATTTTTAAGTCAGGCTGTGAATTATTTTGGCACCAAAAGGTGAGAAGTTTTTGATTGTAAAATTAATTTACAGAATGCAAACCTAGAATGCCTACAAAAAATATAGCCTGGTAAATATATAGATATGTCATGAATAGATGATGGACAAAATTATAATAAACAGTTTGGAGTTTCTTATGTGCCAAGTTGAGAGACGTTTAAATAACGGTTCCCGATTCCAGAAGGCCAACAATTGTGAGAGACGTACAGACTTCCAGAACGTTAACAATGCGCATTATTTTCTCGCTAACTACACATTATGTACTTTTACGTAGATATGTTGGTATTTAGTGACGATTTTCACAGTGGAAAGCTGTTTACATACATTTTATAAAGACGCAATCTACAATTAAATAACTTTAGTGTTTTTGACCTCCTATATCCACACTTTGAGAATTTTATCGAATTAATTCTTAAGAAATTTATAGTGTTTTAAGTTTCATAGCAGTCTCATAAATTCCAAAAATATTATAATATTTATTTGCGATCCGAGTTTCACATTTTAGCAACTGCAACGCTGTGTACACGAATAATGTATCATTGCTTTCCCCTTCATCGTCCACTACGTATCTACACCTATTATGCGGGCGTATACCGCGGCGTAACGGACGTGATGCGTTCTTCAAAGTGCTGTAGCAGTTTTCCATGACCTCAGTTGTCGTGCATTAGAGTGTGCGTGGTTCATATTCTAACTAATTTGGCTATTCTAGCCTTGTTAAGAAGAGACTTTCTCGGTCGAAAATTATTTTCGTGTAAGCATTTAGATTCTTTACATAAAACAATATATATCTATAAATGCATGAAAGGTGAAACCATAGTTGCCAATAATACACTGAATTTAAAAGTATGGATTTCCAACACCTTTGAGGATTTACAACAGTATTGAATTTTATAATATTGAAGTAAATATATTTTGATAATTAATATTTTTGACTGATGGAAATTGATTTTAATTATTTTTAATATTTACTACTAGTAGTATATTATATGTTCACTCACTGCCCACATATAATGTAGCCTGAGGATACCGAAAGGCAAAACTCGGGTCGCTCACAGTGATCTAACATATGGAAGTTTACCAGTTTTAAATAATTTAGAATTTAAAA
>JAGVSQ010003742.1:0-20868 GCA_022683975.1 Rhyacophila evoluta
GCTAACAGTGATCTCACATATGGAAGTTTACCAGTTTTAAATAATTCAAATATATCTATATTATTATACTATTATAATACTAAATGTACTTCTTAGTTAAAATTGGTTTTCTTGCATAAGAATACATTTAAAAATAGACAACTATTGTAGAAACATCAAGACAGCTATCCTAAAAAATATATATACCATATTCGCATCCAAAGTGAATCATATAGATCTGCACGGTGTGTAGGGTATATACAATAGATCTTCGCAATCTAAAGACATAGCTTGTTAGATTATTTTTCACGAAAATTGTTTACCAAACAACTGCTTATACGACAATACATTTTTCTTTCACGCTAGTTCAGTTAAATTTTATTAAATTCTGAAGTCACTTTCAATATTTATAAAAATAATGCATCTTATGTGATGATATTATGCGCGTGGCAAAAAGAAATAGAACCAAAAATTACGTATCAATTTTGCTAATGCCTAAAAAGTAATCCACTTTCTTGGTGCGTATTATTTATGTGGATATAATATTACCTCAATTCAAGGCGAAGACATTAGTCAGTATGTATTATCTGGAGAAGGAGACAGAGCTGGATTATTTTACAGTCTCCAGATGCGTCTTCCTCGGGGCAACGGATCCATAGGTGTATCGAAGTTCTCGGATATTTTTTTATTAAATAAATATATAAGGTTTCACAATTCTAAACGATAAATAATTAGTATTTACAACTGAAATAAATACAATACTAATGATTGTTTAATGGGGGAAACTGAAGTGTTAAATAGCAGTTTTTTTTAAATTTATTATAGAATGATTTATTTATTTCAATTAAAATCTTGTAATAGACCATCAACCTTTGAATAAATACATTGAATTATAAGTATATAAGCTAATAATTTTTGAAATGTATAGTTTAGTTGTGACACTATTATTAGATATTTTTCTTGACAATTACAATGGTGTCACAACAAAAATTACTAGAAATCAAATCAAACAGTAAAAAATATAATATGTATACCGTTTTATAAGTAAGTTTTACCAAATAAATTATATTAGAGGTAATGCATAAGTAGACAATATAATACGTTTAATTTTAAAGAAAAAAATCATTAAGATAGTGAAGAATTATTTTTTTAAAAGTCGTAACGTTTACATATTACATTTGAATTGTAGCATGAAATAATGGTTATATTTATATATGTGTAACAAACCATTATTTTTCAAATGGCAAATTATACCTGTTAGTGAAGCTTTTAGCTGTATCTTGTAACTGTATAAATATGGTATTTGATTTTTAAAATAATATACATTTTCAATTGATTGATAGATTGGCTGATAACGATCCATAGTAAAAATAACCGGTTTGAAAAGATAAATCCTGTGAAGATCAAATTGCTTCTTAATCCACCACTGGGCCGTAAGGAAAATCACATTTTCTTTCCTTCGTGTTCTTTGCTTTTTCTCAGGTGCAAAGACATTTTCTTCATACATGAAATAATTGGCAAGCCATCCACACTCTCTCGGCGCGTGCCTTGTTAATATTCATTGCCGGCAAGCGAACGTCTACAAAGAAGAATACACATACATTTATTACTTTTATTTTTTCAAATTGGACGTGCGATTATATCAGAAAAGAAAAAAAAAGACTTCTGATATACTTATGCGTTTCTGTTAGGATGACAATGCAATAAATATAAATAACATATTACAATATACAATATATTAAAAAGAAAATTCATATCCGCTATAATTTAGGACTTCTAACATTATTACTCGGCTCTTCCTGAAATAGTTTCAAACTCAACTTTATTCAAATCAGTTCAATTAATCGTTTTATTTCAACACTTAGCTTTATAAAATATTGTAAGTATCTTATTGACCATCGGTAATGTTGTTAAAGTTGAAAGTAAAATAGATAATCTAGAAATGGCAGTAGAAATGACAAATGGACATTTCACGGTCTTGGAGGAATTTTTTTGAATGACGGATACACATGTATTTTCTGTTTTATCGTATAGATCAAATGTTTCGCTAACCTGCCAGTAGTGATCCCAATGCGGAGAGTAATGGTGATGTTTAGTGAGATTGCCTCGGCTATTAATTAATATCTTCCACCTATGTGAGATGAGTTTTGCTGAATGCTCTTACATACATTTTTTAAATCGGATCCGTCTAACTTTTTTGTTCTTCCATTTGTTATTTTTTAATTCACTACTTATTTTTACTGTTTGTTACTTTTACAAAATTCACCTCGCTCATGTATGTTTTTTGTAATATTTAAAAAAAACCTACTATCAAAAACTGGATGAAACTAATAATTTGTAATATTTCCAAGATGTAAAAAAAATACAACAGGATAAGGCCGAGGTTAAGATAGATGCCGCGGCGACACAGCGACGGCGGCAAAACGACGGAAACAGAAATGCAAAATAGCTATAAATAAGTGAGTGAGAAAGTGAGCACGTTGTTATAACGACAACGTTTTGTCGCGCTGACGAACTTTCTCATTTGCTCACTCACCTATTTATAGCTATTTTGCATTTCTGTTGTCGTCATTTTGCCGCCGTCGCTTACGTTCGATAGTATTGTGTAACTATTACTATCTCATTATGTTTTGTATGAAGTTATCTTTTAAATGCGTGTACATAAACATGAATATCACTTTATAATCATATGAACTACATAAATAATTATTATTTGTGTGGTTTAATAACTTGAATTGAAAAATAAAAGAAATTACAAAGAAAATTCGGTCATAAAATAACGAAATAAACAAATAAAACAAGTGAATATATACAAATCAAGAAATGTGGTCAAATTGGTTTTAGTACCAGAATTAAATTAATATGTGAAAGATACCCTACTTCCTGTATGGTATTGCTAACGAACCTAGAGTCCTCAAACAGTAGCGCGTGCTCTTTGAGAGACGTTAACGAGAGTAGAGTGAGGCACAGATTATTTTTTACATTTGCAGATACTAACAACCGTTACAGAGAAATAAATTAAATCACGCGTCTTTCACTTGCCGTACTCATCCCATTAGAGCAGTATTTCTTTTAATTCGGATGTTCAACAAACAAACCAACATCATAAATATGTATATGTCACAGTTGAAGTGTGAATTTCGATATAGTATATATTAACTAGTGCGTGTTAAAGTATCAATCTAACTCTCCGGTTGCGTAGAGGTTAGTGTGCGCGCCTTGCAATCGGAGATATGCGAGCTCGATTCCCACATATATCAGATTTTTAACCCGCCACTGCATACTGTTGCATATATCCGACATTTTAACCATTTTAAATTTAATTCCATACAGTAATTGTGATATGTGTAAAGCATCTACTATTAATTTTAAATGATACTTAAAATACTGATTTATCGTTCGTAAATATTTTATTTTATCGTCGTTATTTGGGTATTTCAAGAAATGAATACTTTTTTAGAAATAAATAATTTGGAGATTTTGGGGGAAAATCACGAAATATATTTTCTCGGAGGTTTATCCTTTTTTTTAGATTTCGCTCTATTTTGAGAATTTTTCTTTCGTAAATTTCTCCAGTTTTTTAAACTATAAATTCAAAAACAAACGTGAATTCCAAATTCGGTTTTGCAATTCCTACCCATTAGATTGAACAATTGTCTAACAAACAATTCTCGCGAAAATAGTCTGTCCACACATGTTTTCACATCGCGGAGATCCATATTACTACACATTCGGAATAGATATATTCATACTGTATAGACCCATATGCTTCAGTTAACTTCAAAAAACATGGTGTAAAAAATATACACAAAAGAATTTTAAACTTAACCTGGCAAATAAAAACGAACACTTTATTTTAGCAAATCTATTAAATTCTACAACTAAAAAAGCTGTATTCGGGAAAATATCAATGTATGTCTCATATCCAGTGTCTGATTTCATCATAATGATCATTACAATAAAATGGCATCAATCATAAAACCCAAAATAGATCGGAAAATCCATCTAATAAGTTTTAATGTAAATTCAACTGAAACTCACAGTTACTGCATACACACTGAGTAGTTAACATATACATTATCGGAATTGAACACGTTCACTATAACATACATTATATTGTAAAAAATACAAATATTTTTAAATTACTATTATTTATTCTAATACTTCTTCTCTTAAAATTAAAATCTGCGTTACTTCATATGCATATTTTATAACACCTCCATTCTGAAAGTGGAGCATATATACCTCCAAAGTGTGGAAGCTTTATCTAGACAGGTATTTTTCTGAAGAAAAATGGCCTCAGCACCTTCATTACGCACCAAATCATACATCTTCAAATTTAAAAAATCATTTTGCGATATCAGTATGACGTTAATCAATTACTTTAACAATACTGAAATCAAATAAATGCTACTTCCATTCGGAATTACGCACAAGACATTAACTTCATAATGTGGAAATATTTTTATAGATTCACAGGGGAGTTCTTTCGTAAGTCATTCACTAAACCTGCAATACCCATATCCTTATACTTCAGTTCAAGCGAATAAATAATAATAATGTATGAAACATTGACAAGTTAGTGGATTCGAGCCCTTTATACATGAAAATGCGTATTTATTGGTGGTGAACTATGGACGGCGTCATAATTAAGAAACAATACCATGAAAAAAATTCTCTGTTAATTGTATTCAAAATTACTTGCTACACTCCAATTTTAATAATATGTTGAAATTATTTACGGAGTATCATTATATTTCATTATGATCAGAGGAATGTGCGTCCTACTCGCTACACTCGCCAACCCAAGGGGACGCATCTCCTTTCACTTCGTTCGCAGTATTTTGTAAACTGAATTTGTTTTTGTATATAAATATTAAAAAATCAAATGTGTACAAAAATATTTACCTAGGAAAATTATCAAGCTTTTTGTTTAACGAAATAATTCCTGACACTAAATAAATTAAATGTTTTTTTATATATCCAGAAAGATAACATAAAACGTAATTAATTTCAAAAGTTTATTATTATAATTTTCGTAAACCTTCAAACATTTAATTAACGTAATGAAGTTCTAGAAAGTCAGAAAACGGAATTGAAAAACAAAAATAAATACGAAATATGATCCGTGATAATACGTTTTGCTTCGTCTTAATATAATATATATAATTTTCAATTTCACTCTAGATTTATTAAAGTATCTAACAATACCTACCTTAATACATATTATATTTCTGATATACAAAAGTTTTACGAGTTATTACATTACTTCCATACAATATATATGAATTATGTAATGTTATTCTGAAATTAAATTAGAGTGCCGGGAATACCTTGGCGCATTTGTATTTTTGTTTTTTAAAATACACCTTTTTATAAATTCATGTATGTATTATACTACGTAAAAATAATATTTAAAGCAACCAATTACTGATGACAACTTTAAAGTAATTTCCACTCTCAAGCCGAAAAAATATAATAAATCACCTGTACTACCTATAAATATTAAACTATAATTAACTAGGTACCTGTGTCCCCCACTTACTTTAGATACTCACATAACGATAATACTTAAACCGAGATTCAGTTATTAATATATGTAATTGGCGTTTGGTTGTTAACAGAAAAGAATTAATTCAATATAGAAAAATTAGAACCCAAACTGTCAAGTACACTGATTAATACACTGAAATTATAATATGTAGACTGTTAAAATGAAATTTTAAAATTATGTATTGACGTAGTTACTACAATTTTAGAGCCTAGTTAACGGAAATCTGCTGTATGGAATATAAATTTAACATTTAAATTACAATTTATTATTTTACTTGTAAGGTTCGCGTGCGCGCGTTGGAGCCGGAGATAGTGGTTCGGTTCCTACAGCTGTGAGGTTTTAAAAAATCACAACTGGATGTCTAACAACTTGAAGAATTGTATATTTACCAAGTTTTGTAAAAAAATCTATCGAGATATGTCTCCACGTTTTGATGATCGAAATATTCAATTTCTGGGGTGGACATCTTCATATCATGTACATCCATATGCTGCACTTTCGGAGTGGACGTGCTATAAAAGAATATCTAAAAAGATATTTTAATCATTTTCAGTGGTTGAATTTATTGAAAATGATTATGTCATAGTAAATGTCGAAAGATTACCAAAGGAGGACGATTTTATCATAAATATTAAAGAGATATTTTCATGAATTTAATAACTTAGTAAATACACCAGACTTTGTTTTTATACAGTGGATAAATTCCACGTAATACCGTATAAAATATGATATTTATAATTTAAAATATTTTCGGATAGGGTTTCCTCGTATAAAAATCAATATATATCAAAAAATAAATCATCGAGTGATGTAGAATGATTTTATTTTAAAACCGTGTAAAAAAGTCATGATAAAACTAAAATGATAATTTATTTTTTCTTGTATTATTTATTAAACCTTAAGTGAAATGAATTGGTGTTAATGCAGGAAACTTTATGAGGGTAAATTTAGCGTAAAAGAAACTCACACTGTGTTTGTTTAAAAACTTTTTCTCGCATACCAATTAATAATCTGAAGCAATGGTGCATTCTTTAAAAAAATAAGAATAAATTGGATATTAAAACTTTGAAGTTTATTTAAAAAATATAATGCAAATAAACCTTGTTTTTTCAAGACGATGAATGGAACAGATATGGATATATTATATAATAATTATATGTATAGTTAGTATAAAAGTAAGTTAAGGCAGTTTTGTAATAAAATAAACTTATAATATCCGATGTTTAAGTTTATGTGTTGCTATTAAAAGAAATTGTCTAAAAACGACATTTATTTGATACAAATTAAATGCCAAACTGTTAACACAAAACTTTCATAATATTCTACTCATATTTATAAACACACTTTCATCTCCAGTGGCGCACGAGGTGACTGTCAATAATAATGTATTTATTTATATAATAATTAATGTGATAGACTTCAGGATATTTAGGTTTTTAACTGACTTTAAAACTCTTTGCGATCTAACTCAACTGTGTGTATTGTAGTGATTTAGGAGTGAAATACAACTAAGGTTCATTGACAAACATTTTAAAGAAATATATATGAAACGTACATATTTACGATTTATTATACAATTCATACAAAGACGAGATTTATAATAAAGAAGAATATAAACAAAAATATGACATAACATAATCATATAAATGTAAAGTAATTAACTAAATAAACTCACTTAATAAATTAATAACGACCAATTGTTATCATTTAAATAATAGATAAATTTACAAAAAATCGACATACATTGATTACATAAACAAGCGTACTAGCATACTAGTCCGTATCGTGAATCAGTCAGTAGGATTTTGAAATTATAACAGTATTGTTATCTTGAAGTAAAAATCTAGAGATGCGAAAGAATGCATGTTGAAAAATTATTATGAAATAATTGAAAGACATCCGTTAATCAAATATTCATAATAGACGTATATTGAGCTTTTCAATCAGGTGCCTCTGTTTAATACTGGAGGTGAGATGATTTCACTTTCACTCACACAGAGCCCAAAGATAAGGGAACGGCCAGGGAAGCTCCCGTTACCTCAAAAGTCTACATGATGGCGTTGGAATTGGTTGGAACTTGAACTAAAGAATGATAGCACCGGAGTCCCCTCTGTTTGTTCTTCCAGCTGGTGGGATACTGACGTCCTGTAAGACTTGCTTTTCCCTTCACCACCCGCCACGTCTCCACACCCGTTATACGGGCATATACCGTGGCATAACTAACGTGATGCGCTCTTCATAAGTGCCAGAAGTGTGCAGCAGTTTCCCAAGACCTTGGTTGGCGTGCACTAGAGTGTGCGTGGTTCTTATTCTAACTAATTATACCCTGTTAATATGTAGCCTTGTCGAGAAGAGACCCTGTCGTTTGCCGTAAGATTTTGCAATTTTTTTAAAAGCTAGCAAATTATACTTAGTAGAAACTAAGTCGCAATGGCCAACCGGTCCGACAAATGATCGAACCGACTTGAGAAGCTCTTCCCTTTCAACCGACATATGGGGACACTCCCAGAGGATGTGATTGGTATTCTGCATTTCACCACATAAGCAAGTAGAAGATTCTATAAGACCAAGCTGACGGAGCTTGGAGGCAAAACCACCGTGACCGGCTAAGAACTGGAAAGTCCAATGGCCTGGAGTCAATTTGGTTATCTCCATGCACCACTTTAGGTTTAGAAAAAACAAATGCATTTGTCTGCCCTTACTGGAAGCGTTCCACCACTTCTGCCAGGCATTTATAGCAGCCTGTCCTGTAAGATTGTCAGCTACTATGTACATAATGTATTTTGTTATTCATTACTTTTATGATTGCGTTACTTCTTCATTCCTTATATGTGTCAGTACAGCCACGCAGTAGTTCTGAAACTAGCTGGAACACATACTGCACATACTCCAGAAATCCTGAATTACATTTTTCTCTTCTTCCGATCGATGTTCTGGAGGACCGTAAGGACCATTTACAGGATATTCTCGGAATTAAGGGATGCTAGCATTTCCAACGAATGTGCAAAGCGAGTAGTAGCTTATACAAAATCTGACGTGGCATATGGTATATATTGCAGATTATTATGTGACTGCGTCTACGTCACTGATCTTGTAGAGAGTCGGTTTAATACCTTTTCACAGAAATAGTAATTAAAACTTTCCGAAGCTGCGCTGTATCGTCAGAAGGTATGCCGCTGGTTGGATTATAAATGTTAATATCTTTATTAATGCTTGAGTGAGTTTAAACGTGTTTTTTGATAATGTGACAAAACGAATCAAAGTTCATTCAATGCCTTTGCATCTAATTCGCGGGAGAAGCTTTGAGATTTAATACTACCTGGGAAAGCTCTCTTACAATTATGCTTGTATATCATAGTATTATCGGTATTTTATATCAATTAAATATCTCATCTGTTTCAGATAACTCATATAGTGTTCGATGGAAAATGGTGCGAATATCAAAAGTGTTTGAAATTTTTATAAAATGGATCAGATTGAAAAATTAAATGGATTTTAAGGTATTTATGAACTGAAATTTGCTTTTTATACGTAAACTAGTAATGCGTAGATATACAATGAGAAAAAAATAACATAAGAATTGTCCACATTTTACTAGACATCTAAATTTTTCCCCAGGTTATAATAATGTAATGCTGGACATCCTACATATTTAAAGGATAGTTTAAATGAAATATTGTGAACTGGATGCCAACTGAGTTGAAACATAGCCCGATAACCGATCCCGTGAAAAACAAATTGCTAAGGTGAGTCCTCACATTGTGGAAGCCCCTATATAATATTTCATATCAGGCAAACACGGTTAAAAAGCAAATCAATATTTTTTTTATGTGACATTATAGAAAAACATCTGTATGATCTTTTGTGTATTTTACAATTCAGTATCACGAAAAATCACAAATAAATATCTTTCGAAATTGTTTAAAAAATGTATCGAGCTAGCAAAAACAAAATTTCAAATATTGTAAAATATGTGTCATATGTATCTTATTTTTTTACGGATCCAACTATTTTAATTGAATATTTAAAAAATAAAAAATAAAACTGTATTAAATATTTATGTTTTAACGTAGTGACTACATTAAAAAACAGTCAAATTTATCCATGAAATTACATCGAATATAAGAAAGACTATTTTTTGGTATCTACACAATTTATTGATTAGATTTTATAGAATCAATAAATAATACGCGACATATAGAAGACGGCAAAGGTGAAGTGAATGATGACTCTCGTACGCAAGTTATGTACGTGGTCCAATGACCATGATCTTATTGATCTGACGTGACATGACTCAGGATAGAGACACTATGCAATTTGCTAGCCAATTTTTACCCAACTATCTAACTAGGTGTACTGAATATCAATGTCTTAAATTAGTCTTAAATTAAACGTCACAATTTATCAGTTTAAAGTATTTACAACGTAGCATAATAACAAAGAGAATACATTTATTATAAACAGAAAATAGAAGAAAATCAATTAAAAACAACAATTGCAGCAATTATACATAAATAAATTCAACGTAAAGAGAAAAAAGAAAACAAAGACAGCGTTCCCGGTGACTTAAACAGATCCTAAACTCACCTTACTTATGTGGAAGATATCAATAACCGAGGCAATTTCGCTAAACATCACCATTGCTTTCCGAATTGGCATTACTACTGGCCGACTATTTCTGCATTTAGGAATAAAAAGTAGCCGATGTTCTCGATATCTTAAGTAGTTATCAGAGACGTACATACCAATATTAGCCAGAGTGGCAGAGTTATCATTTAGAACACCCATAAGTCGAAAGAAATGCGTCGCGAATATATATTCTTCCTTAGTTTTAAGCTACAACAAGAAATCATGCATATAATGAAAAAGAATGGATGAAGCCACGAATAGTATCCACATACCCACAAATAAAGAAGTCTTTTCTGAACTCTCTTAAGGTCGTATTTTAACTGATTCGGGGCCCAAAAATCCGATCCACTCTTTAACCTACTTTGAATTTGTTTGTGTCACTGTAAACATGATCTGTGTAATTGATATTGTGAACTTTAAATACAGGAATTATCTAAAAGTCAGTGGTATTATGGGCTGGATAATTTGTCAAAAAGGACGGAACAGTTTTTTTATGAGTTGGTCATAAGCCTGAGAAACGGTGTCGTGCTATTTGATCGTAGTTTCATTGATCGAATTGAATAGAATGGGATCTATGAGTTTTTGATAATAGCAATTGGCATAACGACGCGTAAAATAGATAGATTTAACTGAAGGACTTTGCTTAGGATGCTATGACCACACGTATACTGGACTTTAGTAACGCTATGATGATGGTTGTAATCTGTTTAAATTAGTGGCTATCAAATGCCTTAGTATATCCGATTATATATAATATATTATAATGTTGACTTATGACACAATTAATCTTTACAAATTAGCGTCACACGAACAACAAAACGCCGCTATTTATTTTAACTGCAAACGCTCATACGATTTTCATAATGACACAAAGCTTTGTCAGGCATTAACATTTTACTTGTCGACTTTTGGCATTGTCTAACGCAGTGTTAGTCAAACTTTTCTCTGTGTCAAACCGATATTTTTTTTAAATACTGTCGAGTTTCGTTTCTAAGATGTTATTTTCGCACGCATTTCTGTACCTGAGGTTACATGTTCGAATTCCACAGTTGGGAGAGTTCTTTCAATCCAAAGATGTAGAACTAGATGCGGTGGCGGAGCTACAAAACTTAGCGCTCTGAAGCAAATAAATTCGTTGCACCCTCCACAATTTCTAGTTTCTGTTTTCTTTAGATTCGTGCTATCTTTAAAATTAATATCTCGTACTTCGTCCAAAATCTCGTGGTTACGTGCCCATGGTGTGTTTATAGGTAAATCTTCCATTGCTCTCGCACTAACTCTGTTTTACTTGCGCCCCGAGTAAAATTTTGCGTCCTTCTGGATTTCTGGTGCAGCCTGTTCCAACTGTTCCTCGGTAGCTACACCACTGACCAGCTGCTTAATGAATTATGAGATAAGCAATCATATTTCCTCGCATGATTCATTTTTGGAAAGGATATAGTTAAAATATTTATACGCGCTTAAAATTTTTGAATTTTACAAATTACATGGGAAGAGTATTAGAAGAAATATTACAAATGTATGGAAAAATCCATTTAATCAAGTTAAACAAGACTATTGTTAGTGTGTACTTTAGTATTTAACTGAATTTGTCTGTAAATCACCCTTTTTAATTTGCGCTTTGTATTTTTTCTCCTCTAAAAATACCATAACAACGTATAGCATCATTTGAGACTATTTCCTATGTGAACTTATGTCCTTGTTGAAAATTTACAATAATAATATGCGGGATAGTTTACCTAATACGTCCAAATCTTTTCTTCTTAACGTACATGTATACACATTCTCATATGATAAAACAATAATTATGAAATTTTATAGAACAGGATTAGGATGGCGAAAAAACATTTGAGAAGCAGTGATGTAATCCGCACTGTTATTAGTGACACTGACACTTGTCGGTCGCCACAATAAGCGAATTATTTATTTACATGCTCGATTTCTAACTGAATATTTTATGATACGGCAATGGAGTACACAAATATGGAATTAATCCAGTATTATTCACTGATTTATTGTATTTGAAACGCATTTTAAAATTCTGTTTATAAGCATCTGTAAAAAAATTCTCACCTCTATGAGATATCAAAAAAATGTTGACTTGCTGTTTTCACATTCATCCACACTTTCCAAAATTATATGCTATTTCACTTTCAGTCATAATGTACTAAGGTGTGATACTAAGTACCTTAAAACATTTTCTTCGGCTGCTTCTTCTCCAGTATTATTCTGTATCGTCTTACAGTAATCACGAACTTCTAATCCTTCTATATTTACGTCTGCATCTTGGTCATCAAAGAATTTTTTTTGACTACCAATGTTCACACTTTCACATTTTTACACCATTTTTGCTCCCAAAGTGGAGCATATGGGTCTACACTCTACACAGTGTTAAATCCACTACAAACGCATTTATGGATCTCCATGATGTGAAGATATAATAATAGTTAATAATAACACTGCCCTGTGCACGATTCTTTAATCTTGATTTGTAAAATGTAATTTTGAAAGAGTTTGAATCTACATAAATCATATATTAAAAGACGGATGAGGCTTTTCACGTTGCTTATCTACTACGTTGAGTGATTATGTTCTACAATAGGAAGAATAACAACTATCATTAATAGGCATACAGTTGCTACGCAGAACAGTCTTGCTCTCACTTGGCTAAATTAATCATGAATCTAGAATTTCGGCTTCATTTTTATCAAACATGGCTCTGCCTGTTACCTATTTTTATTTATTGTACACCAATGGTGAACATTAAGGTTTTTCATGAATATTCAATTTAAAGCTTTATTTATACTTTAATTATGTACTCGTTCTTCAGAATATATATAACTATTTAAAAATATTATATATGAGCACAATGGTAATATATCTAGGGTTCGGCAAAAATGAATAAGAAATGCACCTATTCTCCTATGTATAATTTATTATTTTCATAATAATATATTGTTGTCATAATTAACTTGAGAGCAATTATTGAAAACTTTTTTTCTTTTGATCAGTTCCACCAATTAACGTTAGGTGTTTGTTTATTGGCCTGCTTAATTACGTTTTGTGGACATATCACTATTATATTCGAATGCGAACAATACACTGATCCTCTTTTTACGCGAATAATACGTTCCAAAGCAAAAAACAAATAAAAAAATTGCAAAAACGATTAAGTGCTCATATAAAAATGGTAGATAGATTCCATCCAACTACACTTAATGTATACTTAGAATTAATTTATTTTCATACCTTACAAGTAATTAGTTTCACGATAAATTTTACATTATATAATTATCAAATAATGTAATTATTTAGTCATTTAATGTCACTACTAGACAATAAACATTCCCGCTTGCTATAGGTTTTTTTTGTGACAATTCGTATGGTAAGTTTTTTCCACGTTTGAATGATTGACAGTGTACACTATTTTTTTACTTCATCTACAATATTTTCAAATGTTTAATGGGTATTGATTTGAATGTTGAAAATATACCTTGATCATGCTCGATTTTTTGATGCTTAAGCCGTGTTAGATTAGAAAAATCAATGTTAAAAAATAATCAATTCCTTTTTCTTGGACCGTGTTATTTCAAAACCTTGCAAAAAATCCCCGTAAAAAGAGATTCCGGTGTATACTCAATCCAAAATAATACGATGCTTCAATCTCGCAAAAAATGTTTAAATCCAGTATACCCGAAAATTTGAAAAGAATTATTACACAGGCTCTGTATATTTTAAGTGATGAAAGCGATGTCGTACCAAATATGTAAAAACGGGTTCGTCTATTATTTGATAGTGAATAATCTGTTTCATTTAAAAAAATATATTTTTAATAAAATTAAATCACAATAAACACTAATGATTTTTTTTATACATTGGTTTTATATGCATATACATATCATAAATAGTATTTCAAATTCATAATATACTCGAATGTTGCCTGCTCTCATTGTTAATACATGTATAAAAAAAAACATAATAATTACCAAAGTGAACAGGTAATACATGAATACTTAACCAAATATTAATTTACTGTAACGAAATTTATTATTGTAGAAACCTGCAAAAATAGTTTTCCATGATATATGAGAGTATGTAATATGGAAACACAGTGGCGTAGGCACGTTATAAACCGTATAAAAAAAGTTTTGTATAAAAAAAATGCATAAACTATTTATGCTGACAATATTATTTAAAATATGATAGAATTTTTCAACGATAATATAACAATGTGTCTCAGTATATTATCAATGCATTTAACTAAAATTGCGTATATAATCAAAGCATGTACTTTTTTTTCATGAGAGATATTTTTATTGTTTCTTTTATCAATTTTTATCGGAGTAAATGAATAGTTGTGCACCAAACTGGACAGATATGATCATCCAGAGTTCTTCTAGGAATATTAAATAAGAAGGGCTTATGACGCGATAGATATAATAATAAACTTCATGGAATCTGCGTCGCAGCGGAAAGCACAGGACAGAGAATACCGGAAAATATTCTACCAGTAGATTCAAAATAAAACGTTTACTAGCACTATTGTATGGTTGTCGACAATTATTAAATTTCTGAAAACTATTTACTATTTTCAAATAAATATACGGCACAATTTGGTAATGCCACTGGATATGTAGAGGCATTTTGCATTAGGTGACACACAAAATGCACCACCAAAGCCCGTCGCCCAGCGGTGAATAAATAATTTATCATTCGCCTATAAATAATCATTAATGGGTCAACAATATGGAATGGACGGACTGGGAAAACCAATTTGATGGTCAGCCCATTTGGACATCGGTTTGCCGCCATTTTAGGATGCTCGCTGAAATATAGCGATACGTTTTGGCTGTTTTTAATAGGTACATATTGTATGTAGGTATTATTAAACTGACAAAGAGGTTTTCGTCTGTTTAACAGAGTTGGATTTGCAAAAGTTCGTGTCCCATCGTTGATCTGCTACCAAGCAATTGATTATAATAATGTGAAAGTCTTAGAAAAAAGATTTTTACATGTTGCATGTATTTTTACATAATAGAAATAAAAGTCTCCTCCATGGAGACAGTAGCATGCTCGCTTTGGAGCTGTATATTGCGGGTTCGATTCCTGCAGGTGCTGGATTTTAAAAAATCCGAAGATGCAGAACTGAATGCCCAATGGGTTGAGCAATTGGCTGACAACCAACTCTCGTACAAATCTTCCATGCATGTCTTCATACTGTGCAGACCCACATCCAGGAGTGAACATCTTTTTTTTATACCATGTTCGCTCCTATATTAGAGCATATGGATCTACACGGTGTGAAGATATCCACTCCGGAAATATAGTATACGGATCTCCGCAGTGTGAAGACGTCTTGGCAGATTATTTTTCACGAAAAATTTTGTCAGACAATTGGTTTCACCCAATGTGGATCTAGCCCTGCATTTTTGGATCCGACAGCTGGTAAATCGAA
This sequence comes from Rhyacophila evoluta, assembly GCA_022683975.1. Taxonomy (NCBI): domain Eukaryota; kingdom Metazoa; phylum Arthropoda; class Insecta; order Trichoptera; family Rhyacophilidae; genus Rhyacophila; species Rhyacophila evoluta. The sequence continues at coordinate 15,618 of JAGVSQ010003742.1, forward strand.
TCCGCATTCCCCAGATTGCTAGGCACGCACGCTACCAACCAACTACAGTACCGAGGAAACATCTTAATACTGAGTAAATCCATATGCTCCACTTTCGTGGCGGAGATGGTATAAGAAAGAATATTAATAAATTACACATCTCATCTCTGAGAGAGACTTCCTCGTCGCCACATGGTTTAATCAGATAAAAGATACGACATCAAATTCCTCATAGAGTTCAGTTTGCAATGTATAATTTTTATCGAATGAAAGAATCTTCTTCTTTATTCCAAGATGTGACTTTAATTAATATTTTTTTCTTTTACCAACTCCGCGGACAGTGGAGCATATGGTTTTAGACAATGTGAAGATATCCGCTCTGAAAGTGGAGTTTGTATATGGACCTTTGCAATGTGAAGACATGTTTTGACCTACTATTTTTCAGTGAGAGAATTGGTTCTCAGACAATTGCTCAATCCAATGGGTCTCCAGTTTTGCATTTTCCGATTTTTAAAAATCTGGCAGATATGGGAATTGAACAAGCATTCACTGGCTAATCACGCACGCTAATCTTTCGGCTAAAAACATTGGTTTAACATATAAACAATTATTCACAGACTTTCATATTTTTATGTTTGTGGAAAATGACCACATTTAAGATCTGCACTGTTCAATAAATATATTCTCTAAAAAAAACTCAGCTAACATTACTAACCCTATCTACAACAGTATTTTAATTTTAAAATTATTGGGATAGGAGGGTCGGGTCAGTCATATATAAAAACATTTCTGGACATTCACACACTAAAAAAAATCTGTGATTTAAAAAGCTATTATTATATTATAAAAACACCAAGAATAAAATAAAAATACACTTTTTGTGAGATCACCAAAGAGGAAGGGGGTTTAAAAATAGGATTATTTTTATATGGTTGAATAAGTATATTGGTGTCATTAAAAGTTGACTCGTTATTGAAGTTTTAAAAATACAGTATTATTTGTTATAATCTTGCACATATTTGGTGGTATAGATGTTATAAATAAATATTCCCTTTAATCACAAATTTGAAAACATTTTTCATTTCAATGAAATGCAGGAAACTGTAAAATTCTACTGAAACCTGTTGATGTTCACTGAAAGTTCTGCTATTTTCTATCACATCATATCCACTAAAATGTTTTTCTTATTTATGATCATAGATGTCAATTACCCTGATTTTTAAAATCCAGTTATTCTTACTAACAGTAACTGTTGACACCTATACGTATGAATACTCACTGATTTGACTGCTTGGTGTATGTATATGCACTCTCTATTGTTCATAAAATGGCACTACTTAATTAGATTTCCATAATAATATAATAATATATTACTTTCAGAATTTATTTTCCAAGTAAAAAGTGAATTATTCATATTTCATATAATTCAGTAAGACCTCATTATTGGTGTTGATTCCTCCAAACATTGAATCATAGAAAACATAGTGAGATAACAAATCTTCATAATAATTAATAAACAGTCTGTGACAATATTTATTATATTATAAAACTATAAGATTGGATCAATAATTTGATAATTTTTTTAACATTGTGCTTATAATTTGTTTTATCATTGAAATCATATGGGTATTTATGAGGGCACGTGAAGTATGAAGACCTTACAATCATATAAAATAAAATACAAGTTCTGGTCACACAGCGAAACAAGTCTCAAAGAATTCTTCCATTGAATTTTGGACTTGACTTATAAGAATGCTTATCTGTTGATAGAACTAACAATTCATTAACAGTCATGTTATCAGTCACATAGTTTATTTTGATGAATAGGACCTGGGTTCCTAACTTTGTTAATAAATAAAATATAGCCAATTTGTATAAAATGTTTCATTTATTGTTTGACATGTGCGCTATGCTACATAAAATTTCCTTACCACAATTATATGGCAACACAAAATATAAGATTTTAGGCAATTTTTAGTTTTTACAAAATGTGTTATAATAAACATCATACAGATATTTCACACATCAGATTGTTAATGTTAACGCAATGCATATTATATTGCTCTGCATAAGCAACAATGGATGCATAATTAATTGTTCTTAAATAACACATTTTTTCAGAATCAATCCGTATTATTATGTGCCTACTATTTTCTTGTTATAAAAGTCGGAAAATCAACAAATACGATAGATAGGCCAACGGATTTTTAATTTGGATATTGATGATGATAATGACTATGTCGATATTGTATAGTTATCCGTTTGCAATTAGATTACCAAATCTCTGCACTATGTTTGCGCTCAGAAAGCACTGTGGAATGTAGAGGCACTAAGTAAGCAATTTACATTTTTAAAATATCGAAAACATTAAACGTTATATGGTATGAAAAAATATAAGTCAATACGCATCGTAAATATAATATATTATATATAATATCTTACATGGGAGGTTATTATTTGATGCATGCATTGCTTCTTTTTACAAATCTCTTTACATACGATGAAGAATTGAATGTCTCCAACTAAAAAAATATCCTAACATACGAATTGGACAAGTTATATTATTACATCCTAGAAGCCGCTTGGACTTGCGAGATCTGATAAACAATATTTTTTTTAATATCTACATTCATATCAATCTACCATTAGTACAGTATGCTATTAATATAATGAATTATGATAATGCATGAATTACTTGGCCTTCACCCAATTTACATATTACTCAAACATTAACATTACTTAAAAGTTGGGTTGTCATAAAAACTCTGTCAAGTCTCTGAAAACTACCATACCCTAAAATATGATAACAATTTATCTTATCATCTTGAAATAGATTGTGTCAGCTTTAGGTAAACTTGAAATGAAGATATGTATGTGTATATAAAAGAATGATCTCTGGTGAATATAGCTAACACCGTGGCAAACTGAAGTATCAATGGTATACCGATATGTATGGATATAAAATACTAAAAAGTATAAACATAATTGAATGAAATTAAAATGATAATAATCAAATGAATATGATTTTACAAAACTTTTAGTCTTGAATTCCAACAAAATTAAGCTGAAGAAGTCTGGTACACGTTTAATTTTTCACAAAAAGCACAGTTTTAAATTTGATTTTAAAACTAATTTGATATCAAATGATAATTTTACAATAACAAAAAGTATTCTTTGTACAGACCAAACATGCATTTTAGCACCAAACATAATGTAAATAATAGTAATCGAATGAAACAATTTTTCATGGTTGATACAATAATCGCAGCCTTTGCCAGATAAAAGCATATTTGTATTTTAAGAAATATTTTTCTTTATTATCCAAAATGTAACCAACGGTTACGATACAAAACAATAATAACTGCTGACAAAGAACTAATAAATAAATTAATAATAAAAGCCGGTCGGAGGGGTTGACCGTTTTATAATAATGTGTATGTATACTTATAATTTAGTATCAATTAAAACGTATCAATGATATAATAGTCTTTTTCCCACAAATACGATTTTATAATTTCACAATGGCCGAAATATTATTATCTAATAACAGGCCCACAAATCTGAGATGGCTTAAGCAACTTTATTGATGAGCTCGTCGCATATTGCTGTCAAATCTTCGACATCCTTTGTTTTTTGGTTCAGTGACTCTTGCAATGAGGATGTTTGAATCTCTGATTTTTTCAACATAGCTTGCAGCTTCAGAATTTCTGATTGGCTTGCTCGCTTTACAGTGTCTATTTCTTGGTTAGCTCTGGAAAATATAAAAAAAATATATTATACTGCATGTTACGATGCATAAATTACTTGACATATTGAGATGAATATGAATTATTCATTTTATCTTCCCTGCACATTGATTAAAACTAATATTTATACTATTGATTTCTTCCAAAATTCTAATGTTCAAAGTTCAGAATTTTGATAATTATAAATTAAAACAGATTACGTACATTTCTAATTGTGTCATTGCATGTTGACGTAGCTGTTCATATCTTTCCAATTGTTTTTTAGATGCTTCTTCATTTGTAATAACTGTCTGTTTCAGGATTTCTTCATTAGTTTTGTATCCTTGTATCATTGTTTTACACCGCTCATATTTACTAAAAACAGGAAAATAGTTAGGATATGATAAACATTATGAAACTGAAACAGGACAGAAAAGATTTTTGAAAGAATACATAATAAGAATAAAATGCATGGATCCCAAAGAAATGCTAAAAAAGGAGAATTAAACACATTAAGATCGAAATTAATTTAAACACCAAATGCTTCTTAACAATTTGTATTGTACAAAGTTTGATACAAGCTTTTGATGTGGATTATGTAGTATCCTTAACTTAAGTTGCATTAATTGCTTTCAAACTAATCAATCATAAAAAACAGTAACTTCATCTATAGACTGATTAATTCAGAAGCTACTCCACATAGTGATCCCAATATCTTCATTAGATAAGGTTGAAGATTGGCGAATAAATTTTCCAATTGAACTGGAAATGATAATATTCTCAGAATTATCTGTCAACTGTTTTATTCTAATATTTCAGCTTGATTGATCAGTTTATAGGTGAAAAATATTGTCAAAGATAACTAGAAATGATGTTACCAGTTAGTACTTTGATTTGATCATTCTTGCAGTTCTATCATCTATCTATGAATATAGTGATAAAAATATATACTCACGCATGAATATCATTAAATGAGTGCTCCATGTTTGCCAAGTGAGAGTTAGCTTCGTCTCTCTCCCTCATAAGTAAAGATTTTTCCTCTGCCCACTGTCTCTTTTCTTGCTCTCTTTCACCAAAGAATTGCGAGATCGTCCTCTCGTATTCTTCCATCACAGTACTAAAAATTATGATTATTAAAAATAATTTCAAAATATATAAATCTATAATAGGCTAATAATATAATACGTCGTATCATATAATGATAATTTTTATATAAATTTGAAATTTACTTTTCTTTCTGAGAATATTTGTCAGAACTGGGGAAAGAATCTTTATTTACCCGAGTTGATTTCCATTTTAATGAATACAAGTGAGGTGCACATCTTTCAAATTTTTTACATCACTCACATTTGAATTTGTACCAAAACAATTTCCTGACATGAAAATGAAATCTTGCTGCGTTATTATATTGTTCTTTTTTTAACCTGTCGAGTGGCAGGCATTTTTGAACTGTCTGAGCGTGACTTTAAGTCGGTAATGTCAAAAACTGTAAAGCAGTGAGTAAAAGTATTCAAAAATATTCCCTAGATGGTAGTAACATCCCAGTT
>JAGVSQ010003743.1:0-20864 GCA_022683975.1 Rhyacophila evoluta
GAATGAAAAACAGTTGATGTTCCCGATTTCTTAGGTAGTTATCAGGGGCATACAGGCCAATATTAGCCAGAGCGGCAGAGTTATCAATAAGTACACGCATAAGTCGAAAAAATGCGTCGTCAAATACATTAGTATAATTACAATATATATAGAATAAAACAGAAAATACATGTCGATAGCTTAATCTGCACACCAGTCAACTCCATCTGTGTATAATAAGTATTCAGGAGTGACAAAAAACTGTCGTAAATGTGTATACTGCATGAGCTTGGCTGTCGTGTACATGAGATTGTATGTATCTCATTGCTTTTTGAATATTATGCGTTCTGTGTGCTTTATAAAAATTGAATCTGAATAAAATACCATCATAAAGATTTTCGACCATGAGTGGAGTTAGTTGCTTTGCAGATTAAGCCATTGACATGTATTTTCTTGCCCATCTTTTTCAAAACTTAACAGCTTAACTTAGAAACTAATTTGGCACTTACAGATAACGTCTTTTTAATATAACGTTCATTAAGTTGTAAACATCTTGACTATCGAATAAAAGCTATTCTTAACTATTGACGGTTACGTCTTATTTCCTTTCCACAGTCGATATATTATTTTATATATATATTTTCCATGTTCGCTAGCAACATGGAGCATACAGATCTACACAGTGTGAAGATATCCACTCCAAAAGAGAAGTATATGGATCTCCGCAATGTGAAGATGTCTCGACAGATCATTTTTCACGAGTCTTGTTTGTCAGACAATTACTCAACTCAATGGGCATCCAGTCCAGTCCATTGACATATAGGAAATCGATTCTGCATTCCCCGGATAGCTAGGCGCGCACTCTACCAACTACGCTACCGGGGAGACATTGTAAGAGAATTTTGTTTTTTTTTTATTTTATCACATTTTTTCATTGTGTAGAGCTTATAGTTACCATGCGGTTGTCTACATTACTTGTTATAAACCACAAATAAGCATGCTTCCTCTAAATGTTGTGTACAAATGCATCCATTTTTAATAACGAATAACTCAATGGTAGAGATGAAACCATACATTATAGAAATCCAGCATTTTTTTTTATTAAAAATTTGATTTTTGATTATCATGACTTGACCAAATTGCATATTTTAGGTAACATCACTGTTGAAGTCGGTTCTTAATAAAAAAGTGCCAGAGGGGTATTTAATTTCAAGTCCTCCTGATTGTTTTCATTATATTAAGGAAAACATTTCGTAATATTAGTATACTAGTTTAAATGTTTAAAAGAAATGTTCATTGCAAAATAAAAAAGATCATATAGTAGTGAATAAACACTACATTAAAAATGTTATGGTTATCGAAAAAAAGTTATTCTTAGAAAACTTAAGGTTATATCTTTTTTCCTTTTCATAGTCGATATCGATTTGTTGTCTTCATTTATTATGTATTATTCATTTGGACATGTTCTTATGAGGTAAGTGTCAATATGCTCACAGCAGCTTTGACAGAATTGTCACAAACACGCAAGAAGTTACACACATCGTAGAATATCTCTGCTAACCATTTAAGGACCAGAATTCCACCAGTTAGACTAGTTTCTTTTGCGGTACATGTTTTATATATGAACAGGTACAACATCAATCACACCTATGTGAATGCTATATTCCTCTACAAGACATTAATAAAACCACGTTAATTCGTATTTGATTAAGGGTTAAATCTAAAAACTGCAACTAGTAGTTTATATTTTATTAGTTGTAATCTTGTAGGTTTTCGGAATAATGTTTCATTAACTCTTTTCAGTCTATTATAAAGACGAAGCATGTGTTATAGAGTTCAATAATTATATTACAATGTTTAATTGAACTTTTTCTATCATGATCGCTCCAACAGTGGAGTACTTCCGCATTTGGATCTCCGCAATGTGAAGATATGCTTGAAAGACTATTTTTCACGAAAAAACGTTTTGAAAAAATTCCTAATTTGACCACGAAAAATTGCCGATTGCAATTCCTAACCTAACCTAACCTAACCCAACAGTCATCTAGTTCTGTATTTTTTTTTTAAATCAAGCATCTCTCGTATTCTCTGGACGCGAGGCGGACACGCCGATATATAGGCTACTGGGGAGACAAACTAATTATAGCTATAAGATAAACTGTTAAAATCATTGTTATATATTTTTAAAAATTAAATGCTACAGCAAACACAAACAGTAAACGAATAAGCAGATTATTGAACGCATGTAATTGAATACACTTATAGTTCATTTCAGTATCAAGTCAGGGGCTGACATGTCGTCGTTAAACGATTGGTTTATCGAATATTTACGGCGCGTATTAAAAGAAAACGTATTTTCAATTTATTAGATAATTTATACAATATTGTACACTGTAATTCTATACTACCGTGATTCCGTAACCATATTAAAAAAAAATAGATCATATATTTACGTGTATGTATTTAAATAAAGTTTGTATTTCGGCTCCTTAATATTTGACATTTGGTCTATTCGACATACCAATCCTTAAACAGCGATACAATTTCGGCTGCCGTCTTACTACATATTTTACAAGAAAAAGATGGAATGAATGACATATGCAGAGGAAACCAAAAATATCTGCACAATACGGTATGTATTATAATATAAGCTATCTTGTATTCGTTTATATAGAAGTCTAGGTATTGTTTTATATTTACACTATGTTGAATTTGTTGCTAAAATTAAGGGCAAAAGCGACAGTAAAATTTTAATGTTTTAGTCCTCTGTGAACGATATATATAAGCTTTCGCTTAATTTCTTGTCTTTGAATTTAACTATTTACGGTCGTAAATATGAATTAATTAATGTTGACAAGGCCGAACGTAAAGCAAGCGATTAACTTTTGAGCCATAAACGTTTGAGGGAACTATTTTGTTTGCGAGCCTTCGCAGGTATCCAAATATCAATAATTCAATCAGTTACTCTTCATAGATCAAAATTGTTTATATTAAATTTTAGTTGTGTAATTTAATTACCAGAAAACATGACGTCCTTTCCCGTTTCAAAATCATTTATACGTAAGTAATATTATATATCGACTGTAGGAAGAAAAAGAACTTACCCCACACAGAGAAAATTTTATAGCAGATCTCAATGGTGTACTCCATAAATATATATTTTCATGATGTGGAGAATTGATAGATTTTTACGAGGTTTGGTTGTATATGTGAATAGATATTTAAAGTGAATAATAAATAATAACTGCGTTGTGGCAGGCAGTAGTAAATTGTAAAAAAATAAGAGTTGTACGCACAAAGCCTAACGATCCATAAAGGTGAAATCTTAAATTTTAAGAAATATTTAAATTTTATTTTTGTCGATGATATTTTTAAAACATCTGAAATGTGAAAACTTATTGTAAACGATTTTTTTTTGCCAGGATTCGATGCCAATCTATCAAATAAAATAGTTGGAATTCAGTTCTACATATTATTATACTTTTATGATATTTGTATAACTCCTATACATGTTCACACATGTGCTTACCAACCCGGTCATCAAAACGACTATACATAAAAAGTTTCTTTATACTATTGTAAAATGATATAAAGAGTATAATAATGTTATTTTTACAGTCTTATATTTAGAATAAGTTTACAAAATGATGATACCTTAATAATTTGGGATAGTATTTTTAAATGCATGAATTCTGAATTTAAACAATCGTAAAAAATAGTACTTTGTGGCCATAAAAAAATATTTAAAAAAAACAAACCAAGCGTTCTAAAATTTGAAAATTAAGAACAATTTATTTTTGTTTGACTAGTCACGCATTCCATTTTTGAATTTAATAATCCATTGATACAACAGGCAAACCATTCTAGCGGTATGAAGTGCAACTAGCGTTCTTCAGAACACTTCGTGATCCAAATACTAATTCTATATTCTTTTTAAGTCCCATTGTATCATACGTAAGCTTGATTCGCCATTCACTACTTAACGCAGTGGTAGATAAACGATGGTATATTTCCTTTACGACTTATGTTCCGGAGAGTAATAAAGCATCCAATTTCATCCAAGTTCATTTAAAAGAGTACTAAAGTTTTGGATATGTGTCGCTAAACAAATTTTGTAGACATATTTCAGTTTGTTCTATGATAAAGGGAAACTTTAGTTTAACCGCATTCATAACTTAAAACATCCAAAATTACAGTTTCGACAGTATACTTATATATTAATGCTGTATGGTGAGAGTAGGATATTGTTATACATAGGTCAGTGAACAACTGAGCAAGTTGTTGTGACGACAACGTGGTGTCGCGTTGCCTAACTTGCTCACTCACCCACCTAGTTATAGCTATTTTGCATCTCTGTTGCTATCGCTTTGCCGCTTGTCACTCTTCTATCATGACGCCGGCCTCTATCGTAATTATCTAGAGTTGTATTAACTGACCAACTTTGTGCAAATGTATTAAGTAAATCATTAATTATATTCGTAAAATCATCAAATTAGATGCATATCCAGTATGTGAAGATCCATATGCCACGCTGTAGTAAAAATGTAGCAATATCTTGTAGGACACACGTTAAACATCTGTAAAATACAAAGATTTTCTTCATAAACTATTTTCATCGACTTGATCATATTAGTTGGCTATATATTAATTCATTGTATGCTTTTATTGGTATATTAAAAACGTTAAAAGTTCAATTCTCCATACAATATGTGGGATTACTATATATTTATTAATTGTAGCACAATATAATTAAAATAAAGTATCTACACATAAAAAAACCCAATGGTTACGTATTATAAATATTAAAAAATAGCATTGTATATTTCTCTAGTCAAAGAAACCATTAAAAGATTTATAGAGATATTAATTTTATCTTTATATCGTGCTTCGTGAAAAAATATCTTGATTTTCATTATTGTTAAAATACACGATGATCAATTTTCGTAATATTAATAAAATAATATTTATTTTAATTAATTTATTTATCGTTGCCATAAAAAAAATACGTGACTCGTTTTCCGAATTATACAGATTTTAAAATTCGTGTAATATACACGTTAAGGCGTATACTGTGACATAACCAACAATAAATCATAATCACCTTGTATTTTTTTCGGAGAACACCTTAGTTGTTAACATGTTAAATCAAATGTTTATATCACTATACTAATTTACGGTCAATAATTACAAAGGAGAAAACATTTTTAGCAAGGCGGCGTGACTTTCTTAACCCATTGGCTGCTAAAATGTATTAGAATTAGCTTTATAGTGAAAATTGATCACGACATACCATTTATTTGCGATTAAAACATTCATTGCAAAATGTTAAAAAAAAAACCAACGCAAAAAAAATGTTGTTACCATTTCTCGCTGTTATAACGAAATTCAATATACCGTTGCTTAGCAGTCAAGAGGTTAGGTATAAAAATTGCCCTTTTGAGAAGCTCAGTCAAATAATTCATTGCATGTATACGTATAGAACTTACGATGCGATCGGCTTCCTGTGTTTCGTCACAGCTGAAAAATATATTGTGTCCGTATATATAATATATAATTGTCGGATTGACATTTAAAAATCTAGATTTCATAATAATGATTAGCATTATGATGATATATCCGTCTGGTATGCTATTTTTACATTATTATATCGACTGTAGAAAGAAGAAAGGACATAACCCACACAGAGCAAATTTTACAGCATGCACTATAATTTTGGGACGAAGTCAAAACATTAAATAAGCACAACCTTGAAGTGCATAAAGACTATGTTTCTTTATCTACTCCATATGATATTAATTTATTTAAGAAAACTAATAAAATTAATGAGGTAGAAGTCTTTTTTCTTGGTCACAAATTATATTGGCCTTCCTTTTTATAAACTTAAAAGCTGAATTTAGACACCAATTTGGCATTTTCAGTTTAAATCCTCCAGTCAGAACGTGTGTTATGTTGTATATATTGTGATTTTTTAATAACAGCAATTTGGAAAAACTGAGGGTTATGTTTTTTTTCTTTCCACAGTCGATATGAACCATATACTAATCCTATGAAGTCATCTTTGATGTCATATTAACTATAAATATGACAGGAGAATGACATATATATATTTAGAAAATATATTCAGTTCACGTCATCGTAAATATATGCATTACATTATGTGGTACGAATTAATTAAATGGTTACAAATCGCTGAATTAGATGGTAAGTAAAACCAGAGGCATGGAGAAGGCTCAACTAAATGCAAGAATAACCCCTCTCTCGTCTTCTGCAAGCCTTCCGTTGCACTACTAAAAGTCAAACGCCCCGAAGAACATACGACCAGTTTGCAATCACTTCATGAACAGAGCGCACCGGCTCAAATCCCGGCTCAATTAACCAAACATTGATAATTAATAAGACTTTCAATTAACGAGTACAATCGAATAAATATACACTGTAGACGTCTATCGGATCCTGCGGGAATAATTCGATTTTTAAATTTGTTGGTGTTCGATTTTTTTGTTTGTTTTTTTTATGTTGTTTTAGTTGGTAGAGTAGAAATCTTTTTTTAATAATTCGATTTTTGAATTCGTTTGTGTTCGATTTTCTTTTGTTTTTTATGTTGTTTTAATTGGATGAGTAGACATTTTTTTTGTTGTTTTCTGTAGAAAGTTTGATGTATGCTCGTCGATAGTAATTATTACAATTTGCGTGGCAAGTAAGGTCAGGCTTGAAGGCTGAAAATAAAAGTGGTTTTTCGAGTTGCCGGGTGTGCCGACTTGCGCGTCCGAGTTGGTCTTGTACCGCTCTTTGCAGAAGTGATCGTCGTCTCGACAGTGGAAAGTTCATTACACGCCACCTAACAGAGATGATTTCCAATTGCGGAGGTGCATTTGCCATAGGTGAGTTCTAAAATTTATATAATACGAATTAAACCTTCACACAGTATCACAAACCAATTCTAATCTATAACTATAACAATTTACGTAAAAAAATCCACAAGAACCATTAATTGCCAAGCCAAATATCTGTGAACAATTATTCGTTTTATTTAACTAAAATTGAAACACCGAATTAAAAAAAAGACGTTTTATATTGTAACGGTTGAAATATCAGACGTGAGATAACGCAAAACAAATTAATATAAAATCAATGAATAAATTAATATAAATCTTTGTATATTGTGTCGTTTTGGATTTTAAAGCGTTTCAATTATATACCGTATAACTTATAAATTTATATAATATAAATACAAAATGAATTACTATTTAATTAATATATATTATTCAATTAGAAACTTAACCTGTCCGTTGAAGTGGTTTAAAAACAACTTCAATTAAAAATCATTTAAATTTAAAAAAATTTAAAATACATGTTACTTAAAATTAAATTTACAAGTACAAAAGATATTGGTTAACTTTAATCTTTTGACTAACAAACAACTTTATATTGTTTTCTTGCTAAAGACGATCGTGTTGGGTCTATTTAAAAAAAAATATTATACATAGTGAATAAAAATGATAATATATTTAATATTATAGTATAATATTTAAATGTTTATTTTTTTATGAAAAATGGCTTTTAATCGTTTTTGTGTTATTTTTTTTCGTTAGAGTTCTAATATTTTCAAAAAATAATGTCATATGGTTAAATTAAGTCTTAAAAATAAAAAAATGTCGGTTAGCATTAAAATCGAAACCATTTTTGTACTCGGCTAAATCGAATTTGTTATTTTCAGCAAGAGGGAAATTAAATATTTTCATATAAATATGATAACTAATTTTTATTTGATTAAATAACGTCAAAAACACGATAGACATTACGCATTGCAACTAAATAATCAGCAAATTATATAATTGTCTAAATTAATACACCCTTGAAATAATCCAAATTAATAACACGTAGTTTTAATAACCAGTAAAAACGATAATAGGCTTATTGCACCATACTTGTAATATACATATCAAAGGCTTAATTTGCAAACCAGCCAACTCCATTTATGTATAATGTTCAGGAGTAACCAAAAACTACGTGCGCGGGTAATTTTGCGTATTGTAAAGTTTGTGCATTATGTGGGTAATTATTAAAGCTGAATAAAATGGCGACAAAATTAGTTTTTCGACCATGGTTGGGGTTAGCTGGCTTACGGTTTAAGCCATTGATACACAATATGTACAATTAACAATCCAACTAATTACACAGAATATAAACAATTCACGATGACAGAACAACTTTGTTTTCATGTTGGCCACACAAATAAATCCTTGTTTCACAATATCGTTTAAAAATAAAAACACAAAGGATTCATAACCAGAAAAAACATGATTTTACGACATCGTGACTATTTTTTTATCTTAACATATTGTTTGATGCATTTTAAAAAGTATTTAACATTTATATTAGTATGACGTCAGGCAGGATACACTTTTTAAGTATTATGTAACGTATTGAGCTGAAAACGTTTTTTTTTTATTAAAATAAAAATACATATATATTTTTTTCTATATCCGCTCTGTAGGTGGAGATGTATCTCTACAGTGCGAAGATATCCACTCCAGAAATGGAGTAATCTAAGTAAAATCGTATCAAAGATTATTCACTATCAGACCATAGATGAACCCGTATACGCACATTTGGTTCGACATCGCTTTAACCACTTGTCCAGATCAAATATCCAGAGCCAGTGTAATATTTCTTTTCAAATTTTCAGGATCACTGGATGGGAGATGTTAAGCCGTGTTATTTTGAAACAGTTTAAAAATCACTGTGTAAAAAGATTCCGGTGGATCTTAATAGATTTTTTCATGAAAATTAATTGTCAGATAATTTCGCAAGCCATTGAGCATCCAGTCCAGCAAATTTTGAAAATCCACCATCTGTGGTATTCAAACTACAACTTTTGACCCGAAGTGTGCACGTTTATCTCGGTCACTGGGAGAACTATATTTAATTAAATAAGTTTTTATTATTAAAATATTCACGGACTTGTAAATCGTGATATTTATTTACTGACAATACCAAAAAAAATAAGAATCTATGGTAAAGATGTAGAAATACTAAATAAAATATATAGTCATAAAATGACACACACAAAAATAAATTTATCGGAGTATTAGGCACAAAAAAAATGTTTGAAAAAGTTACTAACAATAAAAAAATACTGATTCAACGAAATACAGACGTGTGCAGTTAAAAATTCAAATGAAAATTTCGTAAGTCGTTTTTGAATTATTTTTTTACGTTGAAGTTGCGATTATTTTGCCATTGATTACCTAATATGTTTTTTTTTATTTTTGTACAAAAATAGATATTGAGAAAAGAGCAAAAGACATTTCACACGTATTCTTGTAAATGTTAGTTTAGCGAAAATGGTGTTATATTTTTTACACACGCAAATATGTATGATCAGTGTAGGTTTTTGTATGGGATTATTTTTTTGCATATAAGAGAACTTCATTCATATCGACTGAGGAAAGGAAAAAAACGTAACCCTTAATTTTTCAAAATAGCATTTATTCGATAATCAGAATATCGACAGTTTAATACACGTTCTATCAAAAAGATGTAGGCTGAATATGCAGAATTTGTGTATAAATTTAGCTTTTAATTTTGAATAATTTGCGACTAGGAAAAGAGACTTCCACCAAATTTTATTGGCTTTCCGTGAAAAACTTGTGAATTATTGTCATATTGAGTAAATAAAATTTCAGTTTTTGTCTTTATGCACTTCAAGGTTGTGCTTATATAATGTTGACTTTGGCTCAAAATCATTACACAGACGTTTTATGTGCCCCCTGTTAAATTCGTTTTAAGTGGGTTGCGTTCTTTTCCCTTTCCATAGTCGATATGATTACATAAAATGCATTTAAATTTGTGCCTTTATTTTAAGGATTCATAAGTGTGGACAGGTTTGATTGCTAAAAATAGCAGGAAAACAATTTTAAAATCTGTAATTATATCAAGGAAGTTTTTGTAAAAAAATAATATTGGCTTTTGCAGTTTGTATAATTATTACAACAATGTATATTTATTTTATTCTGAATTCCACGAATTAAATTGTCGACGACTCGAAGGTTGAATAAACTCAGATATTCATTGAGTTTGCATTTTTTATTTGGTTTTGTGATTGATTGAAATCGTCAAAATGGAAAACGCGCTAAGTGAAAATCGATGGTGGATTATCAAAGGAAATGTGTTTACAGAAAAAAGCACCGAGTTTCTCAAATTAACCGGGAAAAGCGTTTTTCGCTCAGGCAACCTCGATTAGACCTATTTGTGACAATTTATTTACTTATCATTTCATTTTATAACATTTGAAAGTATTACTTTTTGTTATTGGAGTAAAAATAAAAAAAATGGTTTCCAAGTTACGAATTTTTTTAAGAAATAGATAGCATAACGACTTAATAAAATAGCATATTTTTAGTCTGTCAGTTGCAAAGTGGAGCATATAGATGGACAAACCATCAAAATGCCTTACCAGAAATGGATTATGTAGATTTTCGCAATATGTAAAGGTGACGTTTTTATCACGAAAACTAGTGTTTAGCCCAAATCGCATCTGGTCTTGGATATTTGTGTTTAAAAAATCTAGCAGCAATGAAAATTGAACCCGCAATTTTCGATTCCAAAACACGTATGTTTACCTTTGGTTACAGTAAAAACAACTTAACTAGATATACGTAAAGTAACTAGAAAATCTTTTGTTCTTCAAAGTAATTTTTTTACCTTGTAAATATAAATATATTCTAAGTCACATTTAAGTACATAACGCTCCACTAACATACTGCGCAACGAAATACCATCTATATGATAAGCTTATTTGACATCCCTGTGCCTGCGCACATCTCTTAAAGCTGTTGTCACTAAAGTCAACTTGAGTTCGAACTCGAATCCGAAAAATCGAGTTTGCTGTATAGCACTTGCCTCTTTTTCTAAAAGTGACCAAACAAGGTTCGTCAATATTATTGTAATAAATTCTCTATGTTTATAAAATACAAATACAGTTATTAAATGATACTGTGTTTTATAATTAGACGTGCTGGCAGGAAAGGGTTAAGATTTCTTATTTATTTATTTTTTACAGTCAATTGTCATATGACTTTTTATATTTTATTTAAATAAATATACTACAATTACTTCCGCGTATATTTTAATTTTGCATTATTATTCATCTAATACAAAATATATGTTCGATTATTGTCATATGTTTGCTGTCATTGGCTTAGTTTTTTTTTGTATTCAAGAAATTTGCCATTTACTGAATGTTAGTTCATTATAAATCTTACAATAACAACATATAAAAATTACTTCGCATATAAAAGATAACAAAATTATAAATATTATAATATCATTCTTGTCACGTTAAATTTGTAAACTTTATCAATTAAGAAACAGTAGAGAAACATACGAGAAGAAACAGACGTTGTATATTTGCGATTATGTTATATATCTAGTTTATTTTATGTTGAAATAGGAAGTTTGAATAACCAATTTGGCAGATTTCACCATAAGTTTATATAATATATAATATTTATAAACGTAAGTCTATCGTTAGCCTTGAGTGAAGTTGGTAATACACCGGTTTACATGTATTAATATTAGATGCGGGTGATTTAAGTATATATTATATGTTATTATATAAAATGATAAGGTAAATATTCTTGAATTTAAATAGTATACACTACCGTAAAACATTATAGGATGATTTATTTTATAATAATAAAGCAAAAATGTTAATATTTAAAATTAGTATTGTGGTTTAGTATAGTATCGATTACAGAGAGACAAAGGAACGTAATCTTTAGTATTTTTTGATAATATTAATGCAGGCAACTGAATACACGTTCTATCAAAAGAATCTAAGCTTTTAATGCCAAATTAGTATTTAAAATTAGCTTTTTAGTTTGAAAAAAGAGGTTATGTGAAATTTGCTACCAGGAAAAATGAGCTGTACCTCATTATTAGTTCGTCTTAAATAACTTATCAATTTATATCAGATAGCGTAAAAACACCAGTTTTCGTATTCATACATTTCAGGGTTTTGTCTTGTTAATATTTTGACTTTGGCCGTTAATTTATAAATAAACGAGTTTGTGCCTCTTGTAAAATTTGTTCAGTGAGGGTTTACGTCCCTTTTCCTTTCTACAGTCGACATTATTATGATCTAGAATCACGACTAGCTTAATAAATCAGCACGTTTATATTTTTATGGTTGATTAATGTGTAAACGATCTTCGAAAAAATAATCTGTAAGGATATAGTATCGCATTGTGAAAGATCATTTGCTGTGTGCGTTGTGAAAAATATTTTCTTCAGTCTATTTTTTAATATAAATATTTATATATATCAACACAAGTATTTTTTGTAGGTTTTCAGTAGCTTGTAGTAATTTCCATCCGACAGAGAGTGGATGTTTTAAAAGAAAGAACAGTGAATAATGTTACATGTGTTTTTGAAATAAATAATATACATGTTAGGAAGTTATGGATAGTTACTAATGTACACTTTGCTGGACAATAATTAAAATCAGACACGCTTTTACTGGCAGAGAAAGATACGAAATTATTGTTTATTATTTTGTTTATGGTCTGCAGAGAGGTTTAATTATTTATTTCACGTTCACAATATGAAAATGAAAGTTTTCTATGATACATCAATCATAAAATTTTGACATTAAAAGTTTTTGCGCACATACAATCAATTATCTACTTTAAGTTATGGCCAGTTTTAAAAATAATACTGAAGTGTTCATTTATAGTTAACGAAAGATCTATTGTAAATTTTAAATAAAAGCATTCCACCAACAATCGATGGCAAGATAGATACAAGTCTTGAATAAAAACAGTTTAACAGTTAAATGTCTTACGAATATAAGTTCAATAGTTTTGTCTTATTTAAATGAATTCTGTTAAAATTTCTCAGTAAAAAAAAAATAGTAGAAAGACACTTAAATAGATAGTCAATGGCACTTTTCAAATAAAATTGAATACAAAATAATTACCAATAAAAGCTATTGTATTCGTCTAGTTGGAATAAAGTATATTTATAGCAACCAATATTAAATTTAATAATAAACCAATTCTTTTACATTCGAAGCAAGTTTTAGCGGTGTTTCTGTAACAAAATTTAAAAAAAGTATTGAATAAGGTGATAACAATTTTGCAGAGTAATAATTATCACTGTAGAATAAAATACTGTCAAACTATAAAATTAATCCGAGTTATAAAAAGTAATACTATTTTAATGATAAAGGAAGAAAGAAACTAAAAATATTGTGTCAGGATTTTTTCTATTTGTTTATATTCAACATTCGTAAATCTCTGTAATCGATAGACCTGGGTAATTTAAAAAGTAATTACGATGCTTAATGCCAGTTGTGCAGCTATCGAGGCGGCTGCTCCAGGCGTACACATCAAGGAGGGCGCAAAATATTATTGGGGGATGCAAATAAAGCAAAGTTAGTGTGAGGGCAGTGAAAGATTTACCACGCACCAGGCACGCGCAATCACGAAAAAAGTACAAAATTAGAATTTAAAATATAGCGAGAGACCTAAAAAATAAGAAACGAGAAACTATAAGAGGCGCAACGATTTTACTCGCTAAATTTGTAGCTACCCACAGCTTAATGCAAAGCTCGATGTTATATTAAAATATTTACAGCATTCGGGATTGCATAATTTAACTATTAGGTTACTTAGTTATAGTATAGAAAAACGATTTATTATAATACACATAAATAGTTAATTAATCTTAATCTATACTGCGACACAATATAAATATATATATATGTATGTATGTATGTCTGTCACGAGAATTTTTCGTAAACGGTGAAAAGTGTTGACGTGAAATTTTCAACTGTATTTTTATCTGTTATCTTGAAATCAATTGTACTAATCTAACAATCACCAATAAACAAAAAATGAATAAAATGTTTTATACAACCAAGTTTCGAAATAAATTTGTAATGACAGGAGAAACAAAACAAACTTGAATAAATGAGTTTAAATCTATCCCAGGCAAAGCTGGTTAATAAAACTAATATTATATACATAATCCGGGACTAGAATAATGTAATTATTTATAAAAAATTACAATTCAACAGCCTTAAATAAGTTGGCTATAAACAGATGTGTCACGTAACTGTCATATAGTTGTAGACGTACATATGTCACTATTTCGCACTAATGCGTGAAATGTGAACCTACACATTATGGAGGTGTGATTTTATAAATTATTTTTAGTAAATCTAGTTGTTTAAAGTCTTTCAAGTCTTTGACCCTCATTCCAATACTTACACTATGAAAAATATATGGTTTTTATTTTAGTATTGGGTGCTACCAACCCGAGGCCTAGAGCTATTTATAAATATAAGAGTAGCGTAACGAACGTGAGGCGTAAGTGCCAGAAGTGTCTAAGGAGCAGATTTCCAAGATCTTGATTGACGTACATTAGATTTCCCATGATTCTTGTTATAAATAACTCCTAATAATGTTTAGCCGTCGTTAGAAGAAACCATCTTGCTCGCCCTAAAATTTTGCATTTTTTAAAAGCTATAAAGTTATCTTTCGTAGAAATTAAGTCGCGATGGCCAACCGGTTGGATAAATGGTCGAACAGACTTGAAAAGCTCTTCCATTTTAATAGGCGTACGGGGATACTCCCAGAAGATGTGTTTGGCATCCTAATATTTGCCATGTAAGAAATTAGAAGATTCTACAAGATCAAGTTGTCAGAGCTGGTACAGTTATTTATGTTGATTGAAAATAGATGTACACAATTTTATAATTTTCAATGTCTTTGACCAAATCCATTACTTACGAATATAATATGGCCACCAGCTGAAGTCTCCAAGATTCTTTGTTATAAAACAATCAACTTGTATTTTCCGCATCATACCAGAAATTGCTAATGTCAACCAACACGTTCTTTATGCATTACCCGAATACCATAATCATAAAAGTGCATAGAAGACGTATGTATCTTGCCTTTTCGCATATATTGGTATAGCCTGATAAATAAACATCAATCAAGCATCATCACTTCATAGCATTAATTGTAGATTATTTAGTGTTAACAGTTAAGTTTCATCAACAAAGTTTTCTTTAAATATAAATAAAGTTCCGCTTAATTCTCATTGATTTTATAATTATACATTCTCTAAATAGATTTCACCGAAAAAATAAAACAACGAACAGCTAAAAAATAATCAATCGCATACAACTAAATTGATTTTTAATTTTATTTGTATTTATTCGGATACAATTCTGTTACTTTGGTTGCCAGTATAATATATGCAGGAGAAATAAAAAGAAGATGAACAAAGTATTTAGAGAGAGACAGAAATTTGTGCACGTTTCTCCTAGGTCGTGAAGTTTTTGGAAAATTAGTTAAAATTGAAAAGTATCGTATCAAAAGATATGATAATAATAATAATAATAATGCATAATGTATATCAAAAACTTTTAGTTACATGGTATAAAATACCTATTGTTTTATTCATACACGAGTACTTCAAACTTTTCAATACCTCATAGCATGTTAGATGGTATCAGTATATAAATCTAATATAGCTTTGTTATAATAAGGTTCCTTTGATTTAATTAACAACATTCATATCATGCAATTCAATTCACGTTTTACTTTCATCTTATAAAAACAGTAAGCATTATAAAAGAAGCATATAAATAATGCATATTACCGCTTGTATAATGATCAGTATCAGATGTTTCATTATAATACAAATTTATAGACAGTGACTAACGTTTTAACTTTTACTTTTATGTGCGTCCAAATTAAGCAATTAATAAAAAAAACTACACTGTATGGTTTGATCCCACACGTGTAACGATGTTTTTAGTGAAATTATAATTGAATGTAGTTAAGCAGAAGATGTCCAAGCCACAATTTGTCCATTGCGAGAAAAACGTGATTGAATTGTTTCAGAAACAAATTAAGATTTAGTGCAACTATTATATTATTAAGAATGTAATATGAAAATTTTATATTTACATAGCATATAATACATCTTTCCTGATTACTAGATTATTGAAAAACGTACCACTCTAAAATTTATGGAATATTTTGTGGGTTGGACGTCTTCTGTTAATTAAAATTTTGGTCGTTTTGTGTTTGGATTTTTATTAATATTATTATATTTTAGTCTTTGCCCGTCTTGGGATTAACTGTACTAAATGTTTTTTTTTATTATAAATAAAACGATGTACCGATACAATAAAATACAACAATATATACGTATATTTAAAGAAAATATGTAAATGTGGCTTCATGATAACAATTATAATTTAAAATATGTATGGTCAAAAGTTAGTTTGTAATTAATTAACCTTATATTTAAAATTAAAAGTTACAAACGTTTGAACCACATGAACGTTTTGAAGATATTATTTTTTATAAGTTGAAAGTATGCGGATTAGAAAAAACCGTGATTACTTCTTCTTGGTGTATATTTTTGATTGGGTGTCTTCGTCATATTATATGCGATAAAATGATTTTTTTTTAACTTGTGGCTTGGACGTTGTCTGCTTAACTACAGCCAGTTGACGGTAAAAGTTTCGTAATATAGAATATATAAACATCAATCGGAAAGATTAATATTGTTTTTTTATTGATGTGGCAACACAAAGTGGGCTGTCTGTGATACGCAGCTGTATTCGGTAAACAAATTATGCTAATTCGCTCATGACAAAGCAATACCTCGTATACTACAAAGAAAAAAAGATGAAAAGAACTCTCACATTGTCAAATATTATTAAATCAAATTCACTATATTTTTAATGTCAACGTTGAAGAATATAAGTTTACTTTATGGTGACATAAAAAAAATATTGAATTTGATGTAGCAATAGTGATTAAAGAGAGTTTTTCATCTTAAATTTCTATATAGTATGGTATATGAGGTATTGTTTTGTATGTGACGTTGAAAATATTAATTTATTTAATGCTAAAATAATGAAAAAAAAGAATTTAATATACTCATACGTAGTTATTAAAGAGAGTTTCTTAAAAAAAATTAATCGCGTAATAAACGAGGTATTACGATGGATTTATTTATCGCGTGCATTTTGCGAGTAGTGATTGATGAGACAGGATATCCTGAGGTTTGGTAAAATGACAATTTACTCCGCAAATAAAGCCAGCATGGTTGAAGAAAATATTTGAAAAAAATCTAAGCCTCAAAAATCATCAAAAAATCAAGATTGAATTAATAAAATTGGCACTATGATCAATCTCAGTATTCAAAAGTGATATAAATTAAACATAATTTAAATGACGTCTGTTTTCAAAAACTACTTCAACGTGGACATATACTAAATATTGGTTGAAATCAGCCATTGGCAATAGTCTCCCGGATAGCTTAGAAGTTAGCGTGTGCACTTCGAAGCCGAAGATTGAGGCTTAAATTCCGATAGTAATGTCCTGGAGTGGTATTCTTTAAACTGTTCTGATGTATATGAGAGATTTATTTCCAAAGTGAACTTATTTTTCTATGTCAAAATATAAAGAAAAAGATTTTGTGCAAGTATTTTTCGAATAAAACAACCATTTAGCCTGAAAATCAGAAGAAAAAATCATTTCAAACATATTGAAAACAAAAACATGTTATGTGGTTATTCTATACAAACAATACTTGTTAAAAATGTTCCCTTTTGAATTTTGATACAGTGGGATAATCCCAGTTTGGAAATACCCACCTCTACTATGCTCCACTTTTGAAGCGGACGTAATAAAAATAATAATAATAATTATTAGAGATATCTACAGATTTTTTAAATTTTACACACTTGGCCGACAAGACGAAAGAAGTTTAAGAAATCACTAATTAGCTCATATTAATAAGCAGATATTGCAGGTTTAATAAAATATTCTCTCTTCTGAGCGTGGAGAGATAACATTAATTGCGTTTTCACAATCATTTCATGTGATTTGCATATCCATTGATATGGCATCCGATTGGTATCTGTTTGAGACATGTACTTATAACCTTGGCATTGGCTTTGTCAATCGATAACTCAAAAAAAACCTTGACAGAGAATAATTTTCAAAAGAAAAAGTCAACATTGTTGTTATTAACCCTAAAGTGACATTCAAAGTTCACGCGTTGGTTTATATTATTATATTATGATATTGTTTGATGTTTAATATTGATTTTTTCCATTATGTATACCAAATATGTATTTATTAACCTTTTATTCTAAATATTTGAATACTTTTATTTAATCGTCAATTCAACGAGATTCTTTTGCCTGTTTATTAGTGCAGATAATTTTTTGATATTATTTAGTATTCATTTATTGTTTATATGTCAGATATGTGAGTGATACGTAAATAAATAGACATTTTCCAGTAATTAAATACTCGGTAGCCGAAAAGTTATTGTACGGGTCCTGCGTCGGGAAAATGCGGGGTCGATTCCTGCATCTGCCAGATTTTAAAGATATCCAAATTTACGACCAGTTTCCAATTGGATTGAATAATAAAATCCGATTCTTGAGAGGGAAACGCTCTCAATTCATTTCTTCACATTGCGCAGATCAATGTATTTTTTCTAGAATAGAAATCTTCACACCGTGTAGATGAGCTCTACTGTTATGTAATCATGTGATACTTACTGTAAAGTAATGGCGAATAACATAACTTGAATGTATCTAAACCCATATTTCGGAGAACCATATCCTCCACTTTTGAAGTGGACATCTTCACATTTTGTAGATCCATTTTCGAAAAAAATCCAAATACTATATCATACAAAAAGACCTACCTCTCGTTTTCTCGAACGTTTCAGCGTCAAGGCAAGGTTACATAAATGTCAAGAGACTGATTGAATTTCCCACAATATCCCCAGACAACTTTCACTAGATTTTGAATATATCTTCCTTTTAGATTAGTTTTCCGTAAAATCACTTCATGTAATATTTGAGAACACATCTGTGTACAAATATAGATGTGGCTCATTTACAAGTTATGCTAGGAATAATTTTGATTATTGTGTGTTCTGCTCTAGACAGTAAGTAATTTCTTCAACATATTGTTATAAAGATTTTATAAGGCTAGGCACAAATTTAGAAAATAGCTTTATAGCTAAAAGATAAAAAACTATTTAGTTATACCATTATACAGTAGAGCCTCAAAATAACGAACTAATGCGATTGAAGGAAAACTTAAACTTTTTAGCTGTTAAAACCGAAAGTTCGTTATACACAAATTTGTTTACTGAATGCATTTTTTATTAAAAAATAAATGGTAAAACAAAAGGCCAATGGAATATCAAGAAAACAATTTAGTTTTTGTTTGTACTTTGAAGTGTGCAGTTCTTTTATAGATAACTGTTTTAAATTACGAAAATGATACAAAATTTTCGAATACGATAGTGTCATCTGCTTTTTCACTTTAATCAGAATCACTTTCATCTACCTTCAACCATTATAAAACATTTAGTCGGCTACCTTTTCTTCAGCATTATTCCATATTGTTCTACAGACATCAGGAACTTCGAATTCTTCTAAATCTATGTCTGAATTTCGCCCATCAAATAAATTCTTCCAATCGTTTTCCAATGTTTGCAAATTTACTTTCTACTGATATTTTGTCTGTTATATTCGAAATGCATTATATTGAGGACTATTATGTCGAGGATTTACTGTACTACTTATAATTGAACATTTTTTTTTTAGTGATTACGGTATATTTATTGCTAGACTTGACTGTAATCATGCATTTGAGAATACTTAGCCTAGAACATAGCCTGAAGTGTTTTAATTGTGTGAACGTTATTAAACATTTTTTTAAATGCCAGAAATTATTCATATTAAAACTTGCACGCTATTTAAAGGTTAAGCTTCGATTTGGTCAGTTGGTTTTTAGCACCTGTCATTCAATTGGTTGATTAATCAAGCGTGTTCATTCAACTAACTTGAATCAATTTTGCGGTTAAAATAAAACTAATAATATCTGCGCACTTATACCGCAGTAAATAGTGTATTGTCAGCGAGTGCATAAAATAAAATGGCTCTCCAAGTGGCACGATTTCTTTTTTGCATGAAAAAAACAACGATTCATCTTGTGAACTAAAATAAATGTCTGCAATGCAGTTATCTAGAACAAAGCCGAGATGAGCTATTTTTGGTACCCAGTGCACCAATTGGATGAAGTTAAGCAGAAAACGTCCAAGCCACATATTAACAAACAAGAAAAAAACCGATTGAAATTGTAAAGAAACAAATTAGCATTTAGTATGAATTTTATATTATTAACACTGTAATATGAAATTTAAATACTTATACGGCATGTATTTCATCTTTTTCGAATATCAGATTATGTAAAAACGTACTCATAATGCTTTGTGGGTTCTAATTTAAATTTTGGTCGTTTTGTTCTTTGGTTTTTACCAATATTTTATAAGTCTTTGCTCATAAAATCTTGGGATTAGCTATATTTAGTGTATGTTTTGTTAATAAATAAAACAATATATTGTAATATAATACAACAATAAATATGTAAATTTTAGTACTTATATTTTTATAATGGATGTGGTACAAAAACATATTTTAATTAAGTAATCTTATATTTAAACTTCAAAGCCAAAGACGTTTAAGCTACAAGGACGTTTTTTTAGATATTATTTTTTGTAAATTGTTAGTATGTGGGTAAGAAAAAACTGTTTTTATTGTTTGTATTGATGTATTTGAAGAATTTTATGCAATAAAATGAAAACAAATCAATCAGTTGCTTGGACGCATTTTGCTTAACTACATCCAATTTAAATCTTGCACAAAACGCAAAATGACGTGACGTTTTAAAACAGTATTTGTTTTTGAATATATACAAGTTAATTAATATTTTCGACTGATGGTGCTTGATGGAAATTGATTTTGAATTCTGAATTAT
>JAGVSQ010003744.1:0-20862 GCA_022683975.1 Rhyacophila evoluta
GTTTTAAATAATTTAGAATTTAAAATCAATTTCCATCAAGCACCATCAGTTAAAATAATAATTATTGTATTTGTGTTTTCACATTTATTATATTTATTAGCATTACTTTATTTTTTCATAATTTATAATATTTAGGGACAGTTTTGATATATATAATATATTTTTTCTACCTTAAATAGAAAACGGGTATAAAATTTAATATAAAGAATATTAGAGAACTGTTAGAAAATTTGAATTTGTATCTAACATTATAAGATAAATAAAGGTTAATACAAGAGCGTGTCACGTGGTTCTCGTCGCACTCTCTTTTCTTATAAACTGTCAACCAACAAACGTCCATCATATCATAGAAATATAAGTATCACTAATAATAAAGTCGCATATGCTTTTATATCAATGCATACTTAACTTTCTATAATATATAAATAAAATAAAAGAAATCATTTGAAACATAAAGCTTAGACAAAATTAAATAAATAATATATTCAAACAGATAAAAATTTGTTATTGTCGAAAATGTATGAAAATTACGCTAAAATATATCCACAGTAATAATATCATTAGTATAATAGTGCATTACCGTTTATCTTTTAATGTAAACGTATAATCTATATTTACTGGAAGTATAAATTAGTATTCGCCTTCATAATTTACCATTGTAGCCAAAAGAAAAAAAAAACTCAACCACGTATACTGCTAGTAAGATATCAGCTTTATGGCCAATGCTATGGGATTATACAATCTCAAGCACAATAGTGTGGTCTATATTCCGTGGGCCGCATAGCCACCGCACGGTTGTACACATTAGTGAAGTTAAGACTTCGAAGTGTAGACATTGAATACATCCGGAACAAGGCCGCAAATAATAGGAAATTGAGATTGGATGGTTCACGTTTAGTGGAAGGGCAAAGATAAAATGCCAAATGAGAGGACTATCTGAAGACAAAAGGGTTGAGATATTTTTATAAGATACGTAGAAATAAGAAAACTTAAGGAAATTGGTTCAAGTCGCATGAGTGTTATTTTACTAAGGTTAACTAAAATTAACTTTCGATTGCCTACTGATTAATTATTGAAATTCAATAAAATAATAAAATAAGTTTTCTTTACCCTATAAAAGAAATTCTGTATACCTAATAAATACATTCATATTGTTTGATTGCTTGAATAATTACAGCAAATAAATATTTGTTGCGTAATATTAAATGTTATAATTAAAATAGTACAAAATTTAACAATAAAACACTGTGTCAATATTATGTTACAATTAGTAATGAAACCATTTTTAATTAAGTTGAAAAAATGTTCTATTTTCAATTAAATTTCATACCAAAACTTGGCAAACTTTCATTATATTTACTGAAAGCAAATTTTTAATGGAAGTTTATTCGATATTTAAAGAAATGTTCAGATATTTAAGACTACTTGTATGTCAGCAATTTTTGTAGCGAAATATTAAACATTTTTTGCATAGTGTAAGAGAATGCTGCTCACAAATTCAATATACTTAATATCGAGGGTAATATAATATTATCAACATCCTTTTAGCTTCCTTACATTCTCACATATGTGTCTGTAGAGAAATATATTTTTATATACAGGATGTTGTGGATTTTTGACCAAATATTCATATATTTACATATCGTAAACATACCGGATAGTCAAAATTAAAACCAAAGATATAAGGCAACGATAAACATGAATATTAATTACAGTAAACTCGTATTTTTATCTCTTAATTGTATTCAAATAATATAAAGTATGTCTTTGTGATTAATTATATAAATAAAGAAAGGCCTAAAATATGACATTGATTCATGGTGATTGTCAATGGTGTTTGTATTTAAATAAATTGAATATATTTTTAAGAAATCGAGAAGAATGATCAATCGTTTTAATTAAAACTAAAAAAAAATGGGTAGCATAATTTTATTTAGTATTTCAGTAAATGTCACTGAAAAGCTTTCGTCAAGGTTTCTGTATAATATCATTCTCAAAATTATAATTATTTAAATATCTGTATGATATTTTAACGATAGCTAAAATATTGAAAATCTGACATGATGGAGTAGTTCGGCAATGTTTTATTATATGATAATTTTATTATTCGAGTTTTTTAAACGTGTATTAGATACTATACATATGGTTTTATTCATTTGGCTAGATTATTTATTCTAATGAAATACAATACAAAAAAGGAGACAAAAGTATGTTTTCTTCGGTCGATAATAAAGAATTACATATTGTATTTGGTAAAAGTTCACCCTGTGATGATATTTAGTTTTCATATTACATATAGCGGTGGCGTCTTGTAGAGCTACGCCAGTCTCTATAATCATGCGTTGAGTACATAGCAGTCGTATTATCTTGTCTGATAAAACAGGCGAATATTTCAATATGTTTGTAAAACAAGGAATATAAATATTTAAAAATTTAAAAATAGATTCCAGAAACTTATTTTGTTATACGAATTACAAAAACTTTAGGTAAATACGAAGATATTTATTATTTTAAAGTATGCTATTTATATATTAAATATTGGAGTATTATGTATATAAATTGCGACAATTCGCAAAATGAGATCGCTATTCGAATAGGGAGCAACCTTCAATGCCATGCAAAATATCTGGGAGATGTACAAGGTAAAAACTAAATGCCGCCTATTCAATACTGTCAGGGTAATTTGTCAGTGCTGCTCTACGGTTGTGAAACGTGACACCCAACAAAGGCTCAACTTATCACGAAGTGAAGCTGGGACGCTGTACCTGGCTCGGTCACATATTGCAAATGACTCAAGAGTGTCTGAACCTAACCTGCTTATTCTTTAAACCGACCAATCGTTAAATACTATTTATATAATTTATTCGGAGGAGCTACAGGTATGACGTGGGAGGACGCAAGAATAATGGCGGGTAATAGAGATTTTTGGAGGCGGTACGTGGTGTCCATATGCTCCACTTAGAAAATGTATATGTAAGAAAAAGTATCGTTTTTTTTTCATTTAAATCTTTTAGTAATGCTCTGTTCATTTTGAAGTATACTATGCGAAGTATTTAGCACCTACTAAGGCGATATAAATCTATTATATCTAATTAAAAACCATATATATTTTCTTCTCCATGCAGTATATTGGCGAGAATTAGTTAACAGCCAATTGATTGCCTTAACCATTGGAAATTTATGTTACGCATTTTAATGCAAATGTTTATTTTACGTAGTTCAAATACTTGATTTTTAAACTATCAATAACGCTCAAATAAAAAATAGCTATTTTTTATTTTCAACTATTTCCACTTAGGGAAATATCTAACTATTTTGTGTCTACAGTTTGTCGTAAATATTTAATTTTGCATGTAAATGAATATTTAAAAAATACCAAAACGGATATGCTTATACAAATGTGATATATGCGAATAGTAAATACAAGAAATAAAATATAAAATCAACAATGGCAATACGAGTATACAACATAATAGTCGGTCAGCCAATGCGACTATATTTTCCGTTCGATTAATTCCGAGTTTACATCAGTTGTGTTGTGCAGGGTCGTCAGTACAATTAGCACACCCATCAATATTTACGACCAATTACCCGACATAATGAGGTGATATCCACAACATAGCTTGACCAACGCAGTGAGATGACGGTCTATATTCGATCGCTGGGGACACACTGCCGTTCAAATACCCCCAAGAAATAGCTCTCGACAATATAAATCCCCAGATAAAGCACTTCACTTACGTCGTGTAATAGTAGCCATGGTCGGCTACTGGTTAGAGTTTTCGCCTTCCCAAACTTAGGACAAATTCTAATTTGACTGGTATTACTTGGCAAGACTAAAACGCCTGTTAATTTTAATGAATATAAACTAGACAGAAAATGTTATTTATAAATAATTTATAACAAAAGCATAAACATAACATACATAATGGTTCCCTGATTATCAATTCCCCGATTCCGAGTAGAAGTTCTATATAATATTCAAGCTTATTTGCAACTAAGGTGTTGATTTATGTATGTTGTATACATATATTATGGGTGGAGGTTCCGCGAATTGATTTTAATCAATTTGATTAATTAGTCAGGATTAACTAACACATCGGAAACTCAAACTATATGCTGCTTGGAGTGAACAAAAGACATTTTTTTAAGTAGTATAATTTGTTGACAAAAATAGTGTAATAATTTCATAAATTATTGAAACAAATTTAGCTTAAGGTTATAACTAATAACTACTCAATTTACCTAGCGAATTACATTTAATTTTCATGTACACTAAAAGTATATGTTTATAAACACTCGTATGACTATTGGCAAGACTACAACATATTGAAAAAACACTTTTGAATATATGCAAAATATACTATATTAGTTATTTCGTATGATTAATATCACCAAAAAATATGATATACGTGTATTATAAGTCGAAGTCTCGGATTATTTTTCAATAAATTTATATGAATTAAACATTTGGGAATGAATACATTTATACAAAAACTCCGTTTTGGCACGGAACTAGTACTTTCAAAAATAATAGGCTTAGTTTAGTGAAGAAATGTTCACGTCATAAGAAAAAATGTATGAAATATTTCATTGCCATAAACATAAACATTGTTGAAACTCCCTATCTTCTTACTGCCACTGGAAAGTAATCCCTGTTATCGTAAACTCCAGTATAATTGACTGTCACAGCTCACAGCTAGGCTAGACTGACTTACTGAATTCTGGTAATAGTAATACATCTAAGCGACAAACTATTATATTTTCTTTATGTACATGCAATAAGAACTTAATTGATATAATGTTTGTGCGATTAGGAAAAAGTGTCCGTACTTACTATAATTTTGGTTAGTGTATGTTTTCTTATTTTTGTTGTTGCCACCCAAGACAACAAATAAAATAAATAATTAATCACTGAAATACACTTGTCACTGAAAACGTTTTTGCTTTTGAGAATCACAAAAAAAAATTCGTCTTATAATGAAGTTTCAAAAGCTTTTTTTCATTTGTTCCCACTAAAATGGTAGAATTACGTCTAATACAGGATTCAAAGAAATAATAAACGATGTAAATCTTACTTTTGTTAAAATTATCCAAACAACATCTATTAAATATATGGCTATACTGTAATAACGCTGATACAAAAACTAGAAGCGACTAGAGCGTGTGTGTATTGGATGACGATGCGCAGCACCGAGAGCTCATTTGATGATGTCATAACATCTCACGGGGGAAGAGAATGAGCATTTTTAGCGGCTTAATAGATCATTTTGAAATTGGTATTTACCTTTGATTGTCGCCTTTCTATTTTCACCATCATTTTTCGCAGTTTATTAAATGGTTTTTTGAACTGAACCTTTAGATTATAGAGCACCGTTGGTTTTGGCAAAGTAAAATACAGTAAGACAATAATACATATCCAGAGTACTTTTTACCAATTTTCACAAACATAATTTGGGTAATTAGGTTAATTTGACATTCACAGTCGAGAGGAAGCTATAATTTTTGTTTTTTTTTTCATTAAAAAAATAAGAGTTCCGACATATCTTCTAGTCATGTCAATGATCGTATCATTAAAAAGGAGATCGTGAAAAAATCGTTCATTAAATCGGCAAAATGAAAAGTCAGCGTATCCGGAGAAAAACTTTCAGCTCAAATGAAATACTATCAGTAGAATTGAATTTTCCGTTTCAAAAATGAAGCTTAGAGACAATTAGAGGTATCTTGGCAGCTTTCCAGGGTGCTTTGACATAAATGTCTCTTTGAATTTGTTATTATCAAAAGCAATCATTTATTATATATATATATATGTAATACTTACTAGTGTATATAATAAAATTTACTAGTTATTTATCACGAGCAACCTGTTTTTATCAAAAAAATTAGGTGTCTTCCAAAAAGAAAGACAGCTAGAAAATATTCGCACAAGAATATAAATATGATATGGTATAGAAAGTAATAGCTTTATATCATATGGTATTATATTATTTTAATCAAATAAAAAAACATACGTAGAAAATTATTTCATGATTAAATTAAAATTAAAAAATATAAATTATACATAATTAAAACTTCTGTTCCGAATTTAAAATATTTTTTACATCTAACAGTATAAGGCATTATGAGGTAGATTAATGTATGTCGGCGTGCGTGACTTTAATTATATATATGTGTATATATATTATTAAAGATTGTATTATAAGGCACAAAGGTCTCAAAATGTAAAACTCGAATCGGAAATGTTAATTTCTCGGTTCCATACATCAAATTGAATCAATAAGCCGATAGACATCGAATTATTTAACTGAATATACTAAAATCATTCGGAAATTTTATTTAAATAAATACTCGTTAAATTATTCCATATGACTATTACGTATACACGACAAAAGTATGCGTAGTTGGATCACAGAGTAACTATTGGAAGTTCTTAAACCATTCACATTGTTTCAATAAATATAATTACATTTTACAAATATTTAATCTGATTCCATTATATCCCTATCCTTTGACTAAATTCTTCTATGAAATAAGATAGGAAACCAAAAAGACATTTAATAGGAAAATGGGAACCTTTCTCATCGAGTTCAAAATTACGTTTGACGGGAGAAATGACACGGGAAATTGAAGTTCAATCAGGATATACATGTTAGGAGGTATGGGGGCTACGACAAGAGCGAGGTTTCCACATGACTCACTGACGTCGTAGTTACTAAATTGACTTGTGGAGTTCCCTATCAAAATGTCTAACCAGTGATTGGCGTTAGCTGTGGATTGTATCTGATTTGAATCCCATATTATTTTAAATGCTTATTTTGAATCATAATTACCAATTTTATTTTACTAAATTTGAACTAGTTAAGAGTTTACTGCATTAGTATGCTATTTATAAATAAGATTCAAACCGCACAATATGTTTACTTTATAAAAGAAGTGAACTATTGATTTTAAGATGAAATATTTTTATTAATCTCTTGTATATAATTAAAATAACTGTATTTTACACAATTTTTTCGCTACAATATATTATTTCAAATATGGAGCATATGGATCTATGCAAGACATATCTTGACGGTGGCTACCAAGAGACAAGATATTATAGTTATGTTATTTTTCTAGGATGACGTTAGTTAAATGTTTTTGCGATACGAAATGATGTGTAACATTTATATAAATTATCATACAAAAAAATCTGTATTAAGAAAGAGTCATAAAAAACTTTAAGTGGCTTAAGTCAAAATATTATGTATAATTGAACTTGTTTAATATTCTTGCATACCGTGTTATCATTAAATTTGTTAATTTTGAATAAAAAAGTTTTGTTTCGGATAATGAAATTTGCTGATAAAAATAGAAAAAAAACAGTTTTTTTTTCTTAATTCGCACTTCTGGTGGAAATTGCTTATCCCATGGATAAGATATAATAATGTTTTTCTTCTCACGAAGAAATTGTGACATCAAAGATCTTTTGTTCTTTTCGGTACGAATAATAACACTTAATACGAGGATGTCACTTTTGTGTTTCGTCAAAGAAATGGAAATTTTTTTCGTAAGCAAAAATTTTTACTAACCATCATTCCATGTAATTTGATTTATTTATGCTTTGTCAGGTCGTAAATGAAGCACGAGATTTGGTTTGCATAAGAAATCGCATTTTCAGCTACAACAAAATCAATAATCCTATTCAAATATTAAATATTAAAATATAAATAAATATTATTACTTCATTGCTGATAAATCATCGAGTACGAAAAGAGAATATAGTTTATATAAGCTTCTAACGAAATTATTAATTTATACATCGTTTAATTTTTCTTCAAAATCTGATTTCACCATCACGTGAAGCTTTCTTGGAAATATTGTATTATATACAAAATTACAAAGCAATTTATATGTATATCTTATAGAACATATTTACTTGAATGTTTACGTAAGACCATTTTCATGTTGTGGAGAAGTGGTGAATAAATAATTTTCCTTAATTAAGTAATTAATATTACAAATTAGTTTATTTAAATATTATATAACAATAATAGATATTTTTCAGTTCTTTAAAGTAGTTATACTACATTAATATGTTTGCGAATAATCGTTTTGCGCTTCTACATTATCTTATATATCTAGTGATAGTCGGAAAATTATCATTATGATTATTCTACGACGTTTCGTTATTAAAAAACCATAAGCGTAGATTGAAAGCGAGCAGTGATCAGATGGTCGTCTGTCACGGGTCGATAGTTTGAAATTACGTTATGAAAACGATATTTCTAGAAAGTGTTGATACATATTTTATGGACCATTTCGGCAAGTCATTTAAACTATAGCACATCATTCTATTGATGTTATTATGGTTACAACAGATACTTCATTTGTTATCCGAAAGAATCTCTGTTGTGATATGGAACCTTGATTTGCCAGTGTATGTTTTGTCTAACGCATTTGGAAACGGTGACCATTATGTAAAAATTGAGAGGGTATGAATCAAAATGTTATTCAAAAATGCTTATAAAATCTCATTTTTTCAATATTAAGATAGATAGGGTTGTCTACCTTACTTGACTGTAAAACATGTTGATCAGGCAATATAATGAGTTTTGTATCATGTCCGTTGTTATATTTATATGAGAAAAACTTTCATAGTTTAATTTAGAAGGCCAGTAAATAAAATGGATATCCTTGAAATAGTGCTCATTTCTTTGGAGAGCAAAGTGTGTAAGAAATAAAGTTTGGTCTATAAAGTAAGATAGGAGTGGTAGTGGTCAGGCAATTTGCACAAAGAAAAGCTAATTTGCAGCAATTACCATGCGTGTGTTGCCATGGCGCCTCTTCAAAGCGGTCTTCGAGTTTAGTGATGGCAGGTTCAACTGCTTCAATTACAGAGGCAATTTGTTCTCATCTTGTTACACCAGAGATGTAAGTAAGCCCGCAAGCATTTCTTTCTAATTTATATTTGGCGCTCGAAAATAAAGTTGCAGCACCGTTCTCAAATACGTTTTGTTGCATTGCATGAAATTGATTCTTATAACAGAGTTCAAAACAATTCATGAATAACTAGATTTTAAATCATTAGTTGAACATAATTTTATTTATTTATTTTATCGTTCGTACAAAAACTGTTTTTAAATATTTTTTCTTTGAATTATATTCACTTAATTGTGAAATATGATAAATAATCCAGCATTACGTAATGTTCAACAGATTATTAAATTATTATACAATAAGCTTTCATCTAACAAACCCTAACGATTCTAGTATTTTTTTATAGAAATGCCTTAAATTTTCAGTCATTTACATTATTTTTGGTCTTTGAACGGAGTATATAATTAAATTCGTACGAACGGTTATGATACGAGTAACAAGTTTAATAGACAGCATTTTAATTGAAAATGGGTATATATAAAATTCTTTGCTCGTGTATTATTGTTCTGGTTTTGAGTTAAGCTTCAAAATATTTAAACGTTTATATTGGATGTCTTAGTTAAAATTTGAATTATTGCGACTAGAAATAAAGATATTAAAAGAGAAACTTTTTCAGCGAAAAAAAACGTTTCACAATAAAGATCGGTAAAATCTGTGGACGTTAAAAATGATAAAAAAGGTTTCAAAAATTAAATCATGAGTTTATGAAATTTACTGAGGGAGCTATAAAACAAAAGTATAACACACATGTTTATCATCAATCAAAAATATTAAATTGTCTTGTGAACATTTTTCAAATAAAAAACTGCGCTATCTGAGTCAATAAACCCCCTTCACGGTAGGTGTATACTTTATCGCAAGTTATAAATTTTTATAGTTGAACTAAAGAAAGCCTATCAATTTCACGAAAGTTATTTTGAAGTTATCCAGCATCCCGTTTTGTTGAGATTTTTCGAACGATAGAATGTCTCGAAAATTATGGTTTCTGAAATAACACTGAAATTTTTTGAGTCAAACTTTAAAGAGGTATATTTTTATTGACGACCTTCCTTTGCTAGTACTAAAAATATTCGCAGGTAACTTTGCTCGCAATATTGTTTCGTAATATAAAATTTTGATAACTTTAATGTCCGTGACTTAAAACTAGTAAACTGTACTAAAAGTAAGCAATATATTTCATAATATTTCGGAAGCTGTAGAAGATAACTCATTTATATATACGCGCATGGTTTTCGTAAAAAGTGTTTTGAAATTAAAAAAGTTTTTCTTCGATCCATAAAGAAAACTTAAGTACATCAAGGATTATATTTTTTTACAGAAATTATATTAACGTTTCCAAAATTCTTCATATTAATATATTAAATAAAAAAATTGTTGCATTAACTTACATCATTTAAATTTTTGGAATAATAAGTTATTTATTTACGTTATATGAAATAAATAACGTAAATACCACCTAACTTACATTATGAACTTAATATTTACTTCAAGCGTTGATTATTAGTAATTAAAATAACTGGATAAATAAATAATGATAAAATAAAATATTTTTTTCTTTTCTTTCTGAAAGTTTTTCAAATACTTTTATATGATTTTTTCTACGGCTTGATAATCAAAGTAAAAGTGGTTCAGAAAAAATCTATGTGAAAGTTATTTTAAGTTAAGGTCACATTACTGAATGACCTCGGGTATAAAATGAAGCTGGCATTTTTCATGAAAGGAAACAATGCAGGCAGGTGATTATCTTCAGACGGTTCTATTGAAGCATAAAGAAACTGACCACGATTAATTTGTTTCGAGATTAAATTAAAGACTTCCTGTTTGGCGCGTATTCCGGTCGGTAATGGTCAATAGAAGCATTATATAGAACCTTTGTTCTTTTTAACTCGGCAAAATTTGTAAAGAAAAATCTTGTGAGAACGCTTGACTGCTTCTATGAAATGCTTTCCAGGATGTTGTAGACTGCTTACATTACACACATATATATATATTCTCTTACTCAAGTTTCATACTATTTTTACAGATGCAATGACTTAATAATATTGATAATAAATATTTGACATAGATTCTTTTTTCCCATAGCAATTTTTTATCAATTTAAATATGTTGAAAACAATATATGATCTATAAGTTTCGTAAATAGTGTCAATATGTGCATACATATATTCAAAATATTAATTATGTTTTGTGGCTACTTTGTGACAAATATAAAAAAAATGTTGAACTAACTAACTAATCTATAGTATATATATATAAAAATGTATATATATACATATACATACATTATACCGACACAGAGTTCATATGTTTTATTAGGGATAAGCATGATGCTTTTTAAATTGTAGAGTCTCAGATAATCAGAACTACAAATCTTTGAATAATAAATATTATCTAGAATCATGTTTGATGGGAATAAATTTTAAGCACGTAACTATTTAACATTACAAGAACATGTATTATTTTTTATTTGCAAATACTATCTACCCAGTATTCAAAAGATGAATCCACCAGCTCTAACATTAAAGATTGCATACTCAAACATTACAGCCGCACAAGGATTTTAAAAAATCATAGATACAAGACATCAAGTCCCAGATCGGTTGAACAATTGGCTGAAAATTGGTCTAACGGTATCATAAAAAATATTCCATAAAAATTTTCACATTATAAAGATATAGGTATGTACTAATTTTGAAACAGATATTGCATACGATAAATATAATCTACAAAACATGTTAGTAACGTCTTAAAATAAAGTAAAGTTAGCTATAGTTGAGCTTGTAGCGAATCAATTGACAACCAACATAATTAGATAAATATGTCGGTTACGTGATATCTAGAGCAATCAATTATTTTGTACGAGTTATATAAACATTAAATATACGGAACGAGTTTTAAAAAAGTCACGTAACTTTAATGAAAGCCCGGTGCGTGCATTTCACGTGAGAGAGCGTGGTATGAGGGATATTTCAATGCCTGACCGAATGGAAGAGACTCCGCAACTGAGCAGAATATTTTAAAACTTTTAAAGCCTATGAAAAATACAAGAAAAATATCAAGTTGATACTTGTATCATAAATAACGTCAGCCGCTGTAAGTTCTTTAATTTGAATTATAATGCTGCAGGGTAGACTTTATACCGCGGGGATATATAAATATATATTAACATTGAAGAGATATTTTGTTTTCTGTCACGCTGACCGTTGGCATTATAATGTTTCAGTGAATATTAAGATGGATGAAATTCCAGGGTGAAAGAGTTGCCGAGAAGGTTCCGCAAGAGAGTTATGAGATCCCTGAATATTTTAAAGAGTTTACTAGGGGTTGGGATTTATAAAATGTGCTAGCTACTTGTTTATTTATAAATACTATGAGAAAATAAAATCGATACATTCACGTTAAGAAAAATAGTAACTTAGTAAATAGTAAATTATTCAGGCCGCCATAATTTAAAGAATTATCAAAGAGCGCGTGAATTATTAAAGAGTCCATAAAGTGATCTCACTCAATTTTGACATGAATAACGAAAGAGAAATATGATCATGAAAGAATTTTTAAAAACAAATATTATTTAGATATTCCTTAAAACTACAGTACACTTAACACAATCTTATTCTTATATCTCAAAATTAATAACTCCTAAAATTGCTTTTCCTGTTGAATAAATTAGGATACGTTTTTATAGAGGTGTAGAATTTAATTAATATGCGATTATCAAATGCCATCACCGAGAAAAATAATTTATCGCTTAAATAAATATTTTGGAGAATTTAAAGTATACAAATTGTGGAAAAATATTCGTAAAACTATATAAATAAAGATTAACTATACAATAACTACATACTAATCGATATACTACGCAACATATTTAAACTCAGTTGATATAACGTGAATTAAATTTAAAAAGTTATAAGTTATGTTTAAATTTTTTTACTAAACACGTGCGCAGTTGAAGTGAAGACGTGTGATCACGTGTTTTATTAAAATTGATTATTTGGCATTGTTTTACTCCCCAAGGACCAACCCTTAGATTACCAAACACATAAAAAACATAACGAGTTAAGTCCTTGGATAACTGATTAAAAATGCAACACATTAATTTCTACTCTACACGTGCGGTAAATCATGATTATAATAAAACATTAGATAAATCTACAAATATAAAAGTTTTTTTAATTTAGTCTTATTGAGATTCTTTGGAGAAAACGTTTGGTTAAATAAAATTTTCATTATTACGATTTTAATCTAATACATCAATCATTTTACGTAAAAATACTAAGCATTTGCCGTTAGAGAAATCAATTCAAAAGTATACCCTACCTTGCCAAATGAATTCAACCAACCACTGTGTTAAGCGACAACCTATTTTCTTTTCGTGTGGCTTGTTAAAATTCAAATTGAAGTCAGCTTTGCCTCAGAGACTTTGAGAGGATTAAGATGAATATCGCAATAGGCTATCCTTTCCACATGGCATTGAATAAAACTATCGTTTTAAGCCATAGTGGTCATTAGTGAGAGCTTAAGAATTGAAACACTTTTCATTCTAAATAGTAGTTTTAGCCGCTTAGCATAATACAAATAATAAAAGATATTTTAAAAAATGTAACATTTCAATTTCGGACTTAATCTAAAAGATTTCTTTATTTTCAAGCAGTTTTTAAATTAAATAACTAATATTATATTAATAATTAAAATTACTTACACATATATGCTTAAAGTTGTATTTTGTACTGTCAACATACCTGAAACAAAATAATATATACATTTAGACAGTGAAAATTTGTTGAAAATGCTTGAGAAAAAAATGGCCAAATAATAAAATACATCACGAATAAAAAATCTTATTCAAAAATACTTAGTCAGAGGTACTTGTTTGTATTAAAAAGCAGCGAAAAGCTATTTTCATAAATTTCTAAACATCGATTGAAGTTAATTAGACGCAAAAATGTAAATTTGAAACATAGTACATTGTATTTCCAAATTGTGGTATAATTATAAATGTATTCATCCATGAAACAACATGAAATTCTCCGTACACCTTTGAAACGAGGTGATTAGTTCAGGTTTGTGTAGCAAAATGCAAACATTTGCGATTGTGTC
The DNA here is from genome assembly GCA_022683975.1 of Rhyacophila evoluta. Lineage (NCBI taxonomy): Eukaryota > Metazoa > Arthropoda > Insecta > Trichoptera > Rhyacophilidae > Rhyacophila > Rhyacophila evoluta. The sequence continues at coordinate 14,020 of JAGVSQ010003744.1, forward strand.
ACTATAAATATAACGAGTATTTATTTTGGCAGTTACGCTCCGATTTGGCTCCGAAAATCAACCACACAGCGTAACATCGCTCAAGGGACAACTCGACTCAGTAATGCAATAAACCAGGAGAGAAATTGAACTCAACGGAAGTCCTAGTAAACAGACGACGATAGATTATTAGCTATATATTCATTACGTAAGGGTACATGTTACTAGTTAAATCAAATCGAACGTAATTAAAGTTCGGATTAGATTAATCTGATTTGGTAAATCTCTAATATATGTACATGGGCATGACATGTTCGTTTATCATCACTATTACAATCATAGAAAATAATATATCGACTGTATAAAGGTAAAAAGACGTAACCCTTAATTTTTACAAACAGCTTTTATGCGAAAATCATAATTTAAACAATTTACAACACGTTCTATTAAAAGAATGTAAGCTGCATATTGAGAATTAGTCTAAAATTAGCTTTCAAATTTGAAAACATGATGTCCTGTGAAATTCGCTTTCAGGAAAAATGGCTTCCACGTAATCGATTTTACTAGTTTATATTAAATAACTTATTAAATTAATATCACATTAAGCAAATAAAACACCAGTTTTACTCTTCATGAACTTCAAGGCTGTGTATATATAATGTACTTTAAACCAAAATCATTAATTAAACGCTTTTTCTGCCTCGTGTAAAATGTATTCTGTATGAGTTACGTCCATTTTCTTTTCTATAGTCAATCATTAATGGTTAGCAGCCAAAACATACCAATCAATAAAATATTTTAACCAGTACAATATTATGGTTATATTACATAATACTTTTTATTTACTATTTTATTAGTAAATCTGAGACGCCCAAAAATGTTCATTTAGAAGTTTTCTCTGCTAAATACCAATATGCCAATGCTCAAAATTAGTGTGATAGAGTTTTATATATAGGTAGATTTTAGTAAATCTAAAAATATGATATAAAACATTTGACATTTTAATTATTTAATGATTCAATACTGAGATCAGTTTTATCAAAACGTTAAAATTTGTTGATTTCAATTGAATATTATTTTAGATATTGAGATGTAATTTAATATACTACTACTAGTTAATTGAAGACAGGTATAAAAATTTTGAATTCAAATTCAAGTATTAAAAGTATTATACTTAGGCTTTGTATAAATTGTTTTTTTTTTTGCATTATATCATTTCTGACACAGATATCATGAGTACCGTAAAAGAGAAAAAAAAGAGAAAAATTCTCGTATGGTTTTCAAATCAAATATTGTGAATATTGGAACCGTTATGCCCCAATAGACCAATTACACAACGATTTGATTCAATTTAACACGAAACAAACAAAGGCTGTAAAACATATTATTGGGATCAAAACAAACAAACACCAACCGACAAGTGGTAGAGAGAAATTGGCACCGGAAATAGGACGGTGGTTTCCGCTTGGAAGGGTCGAATCCATAGAATATCGATCGCGGTCAACTGTATACTGTGGGCCTAATGAAAACACTAAAGTTTTATAGTATGCCCATTGTTATACTATCATATAATAGTAAATATCATGCCGTAATTTACAACCGTAATTATTCATTATTAATGTTTTATTGTAATCTTTCATCATAAAATACATTTAAAGTAAATTTGAAGTTTTGGTATTAAACATAATTTTAGAAATGAGTAGTCTCAATTTTATTAAACTATAAATATTAAACACAAAGTGATGATGGTTGTTAATAAAATGTTCAAAGCTTATGGATTGTGGATAAAAAAAGGCGTAACCCTCATTTATTCAAAATAGCTTTTATTCCATACTCACAATATAACTTAATATGCGTTTTAGCAAAAGGGTGTAGGCTGAAAATGCCAAATTAGTGTCTGAATTTAGATTTCAAGTTTGAAAAAAGAATGGCTTGTGAAATTTGCTTTTGGAAAAAATGACATCCAACTCATCAATTTTTTTTTTTTTTATTAAATAAATTATTAAGCAAATATTATATTGAGAGAATCAAATACCAGTTTTAGTCTTCGTGTATTTCAAGGTTTTTTCTATGTAATATTTTGACTTTGGAGCAAAATCATTAAATAAACGTTCTTTGTGCATCTTGTAAAATTTATAACATATGGGTTACGTTCTTTTTGCAGTCGATATAATTATGAATTTTATTACTCATGTTACTTATGGCTTAGTTCATAGCACTGCTGCTTAAATTTGGAGGCTACGTTAATAATTAACGTGAAGTTTGTTTACATTTGAATACAAAATATATACTTTGAGGTATAGGGAATGATTTTATATCAAACGCGTAAAAATGTCAGCATGATATTTTTACGTTATTCCATATGTGATACTTAAATCTTTAAAATAATTGTTTATTTATTATAAATCTAACAATAAAATAAGTTTAAAATGCCTTTTCTGTGTGCCTATTTATCTATGAATATAGAGAGATATTTATATATTTATGAATACTTGAGAGATTTGCTTCAATCATGTTTGTGTATGAATTAAATGATTCGTTTTTATTTAACAACTTCATTGCTCATTTTTTTCACTGCAATTGATAGAAACACAATTAACATGGTAATAAAATGATATTGAATATAAAAAGGTACACTTAGAAAAATGTTTTTTAACCACATACAGAGCTTTTATAAATACGTGAAAAAAATAAAAAGATATTTATTACTTTACCTGAAAATAAATAAACATGCGTCGTAAATCTTTTTACGTATTTACAAAAAAATAAATACTGTGCAAATAACATTAAAAATATTACATTGTAAATTTGAATACTAAAAAGTTATACACGTATAGATTCATATTACGATATGTTTTGTGAGTAAATTTTGAACAATTAATACACGGAGTGAATGGAAACATCCGAATTAAATGCCACTATGTTTTATGTTTATACGTGCCGCTGTATGTGGACATCCGGTATTGTCCTGCTGTTGACAATGTTGACATGTCCATCACAGGTACGATTGTACGCTAAATGATCTAACATAAATCCGTACTTAATTAAGTCGGAAACAAAATTAAGGGATCATTTCGTTTTATAGAAATTTAAAACACACGTTTTGACAAAATACTTTTTACAGCAATACGTGTTTATAATTTCAATGAATATATGAAAGAACATTAATACTTTATGGAAATGCGTGCAAAACGTATTATACATTAAACATAAGATTTTAACTTGAAAATTTGTTATTTTAAAACAATATTTTATTCATTTTTTGATTTAATAATTAATTATTTAATAGTTTATATAATGAAGATAGATTACAGATTAACAGTGTATCAGGCTTTTTGGAAACATTTTATTATAAGCGTATAATTTTTTTTTCTTAAGCCATGTTCGCATATAGACCTACACACTGTGAAGATATCCACTCCGAAAAAGAAGCATATGAATTTCCGCAAAGTGAAGACGTTTTTACAGATTATTTTTCAACAGATGGACAGTCGAATCCGCATTCCCTAGGTTAGTATGCACGCACGCTACCAACTACGCTACCGGGAAGACAAAATAAAATACAGTATAGTAATAATAATCTTTCTATCGTCTATAATTTTATTTACAAGGGAAAAATGTAAAACGTCTTTATTTAATAATACTATAAATAATTTCATCAAAAGATTGTGGAAAATATTATAAGCATTTTGAAGAGCTTCGATTGGTTTAATTAATGTATTTTTTGAATAGTTGGATTGGTTAAATTATTTTAGATACTATAAAATATTAATCAAAAATAGTATGTAGTACTTTTTGACTACATGATAATATGAAAAAGACATACAACTAAGGCCCTGCAAAACACTATATTCATATGCGGTATAAAGTAGTATAATATTATATTGTTTGAAATAAACGAAACTGCATACGAGCGCTCTCCAGCTAGTTACGGAATAGATAGTGTCTTAGTAACAGTCAAAATAAATTTATGACTTGCAAGGAATTAAGATTGCATTTTCATTTTGTACGATGCATTGAATTTATGGAAATGTTTGCTTTATAACCCGCGAATTGTGGCGAACAAAGGCACTGTAAAACTTAGAAAACACATATTTTGAGATAATATGTAATTGCGATTCTCAAGTTGAACTATAGCCAGCCATAAACTGGTAACATATTGCCAGAAGCTTTCGCTAACAATCCTTGAGAACTGCAAAACGTTAATTGTGTGGAACAACGCTGCAAGTTGTGTGCTCTGACTTGTAGTGTTATTCTAGAAAACCTCTAAGCCATTTGACTACGACAATGCTGATTCGCCTCTTTACAGTATTTTTTTCTTCCTAATCGCACTTCAAATACAATTCTTTGTTTGAATATGAAACGACGTAATTTTATTCAAAAACTTTTACAAAACTAAATACATAAGCATTCATGACATTTTTTACATAGTAATACAAACTATAAAGTTTTGTTAGATTTTTATGAAATCATAACGAAAATATTCGTAAATATTTATTTTTATTGGATTACATACTGATTGAAAGTTTAATTTGATTTTAGCAGAACAACATAAATTTCAATTGGTCTAAATATATTATAAAATAAGCTTGTTTTCAATGTAATTTCGATGCATTTTTTTTTAATGTTGAATAGAAATGTAGTTTTAAAGCACTTTATTCGCTCACTTGAAATACGAAACTGTAATCTTTTACGTATTTTTTAGTGAAATGAGGAATACAAAAAGGCTACCAAGGAAGCGGTGCCTAATGAATTGAAACGCTACCTTATTTTAAAATGATGGAAAAAAGCTTTGCGGTACCCTCAGGGATGTTTGTTATTTACCAAATGGGCGGCTGGAGTCGGGGAAACAATTAACGAAGGGGTGGCTGGGAGTTGCCTCACCTGGTGATGCCGCCCTTCGTCATGCTACTTTTCCGCCCATTCTAGCACTGAGCACATTGCAGTGAATCAAGTAGAAGGCTGTTTCGGGCCTAAACACACCCAGACATGTGTGAGTATTTAATTCTACCTGCTTAAGCATGTGCTCCGGATAAGCTTTCGCTCTTAAAAAGGCTGTGTAAATGTTATTTTATTGTGATGCTGATGAAAACAAACAAAAGCGCAGGTTTGTTTTATTTAATATTTGGCATATCATCTTAACAAAACACGCACATATATTTCTCATAACTTCAAAGATACAATTTGTAATTATAAAACAGCTTAAATCATTTTTAAAGGTTTTTTTAAATTCTATTATGATTTCATTGAATTCATATTAAAAACAAAATCAAAATATCATTAGTCTTGCTTGCAACTTTTATAGAATGTAGAAAATATATTTTCATTGAAACAAGCTTTACACAAAGTGAAACTTAAAAAAAGCAGTAGTAGGTAGTATGGATTACATTAATATGAAATTTGATCTCATATGAAGAAAACTGTGTATGTCCATCTTTTGGTTATTTAATGACAATGATACGATATAAACTGAAAGTTTAAAATGAATAGTTGTGAAAAAACATTAGACACTTGGAAGATATCATTAATGCACAAAAAAATTTGCTTTATAAAGACAAATTATACTGCATCAAAATGGATTCGTAGCTGCACGTATAGTTTACAGCAAAATGAATTCCCGCGGGACTTACTTCTGTATGTTACGTTTACATGTTTTGTGTAGGATTCAAGCTTAAGTGTGCGAAGGTAGATTGATGCATAAGCTGTCTCGGTAGATCACGTAGAAATACGGTGGAAATCCCAGCTCATTTTGTGGAATGAATGAAGTTACACAAGTAAGGACAGAGGAGCATTTTGAAAGGAATATTTCGCGAAGAAGGGATATACCTTTTCATGTCAGTGTATCCTATCGTAAGACATACCGAGAAATTTCGGCACTTATTAAAAGATAATACACGTGCGTAACAAATTTATTCAAAAGCTAATTTATTTTACTCTCCGAATATAAAAAAAATTAAATTATATACCAAATAACGTATGATGTATGGTATGTTTATTGCATACATATCAATACCATGTAAGTATAGAATTAGTAATATTACAAATACGTTAAATTATCATATTATTTTCAAAGAAGTTTCACTTATTTTACAGTTAATATTAAAATGGCATGAGGTAAATAATATTGAATACTTTATAAGGCCTACCCACCGCTTGAAAGTCACAATGAAAAGAAAGGCCAAATATAAAGTAATTAAGATAAGCAAAATTCAAACAAGATTCACTGGTGATAATTCTACATGCCAGCATTACAGATTATGAAATCCAGTTAACACGCAATCACAAATTTGTTTATGTGAATAACTTATCAGACATCTATCAAAATAAGGGCACATTATTCTGCGTCAGAATGCAGTAGCTATGTTTTAACCGGGTACTGAGAAGAATTCGCAGACAATGCGAATAGTGGCGGGACGTACGCCTTTTCATGGGACGCTATTGTGTATCGGGAATAGAAGAGAAGTTGCTGGGTCTCTTGTGTGGCCCATTAGACGTATGTATCTCGTAGCGAATCCGCCATGGAAATTGCACAGCCAGTGCAGCAGCACTAAAGTTTTCTGCAAATGTACACAAAATGCGGCGAAATGGGAACGTGACACAAATATTTTCATATTTCGAAAGCGACGGAAAATGGTTGGACACTCACACTCTTTCATTAGATTCAAAAACATATGTTAAAGGACGCCGCAAACATGAACGATTTATTAAAATATGTAGATTGTTATTTGTTGAAAATATACTGCGTACGAATTCTTTTTTTATTTTGTCAAATATATGTCAACAACATATCGAATTATTTCAACTAGAACAATTTTTATAATTAATATTTTCGACTGATGGTGCTTGATGGAAATTGATTTTAAA